>JARVZY010003257.1:0-24727 GCA_030686995.1 Artemisia argyi | reverse complement strand
CACTTATGAAACCCCAGGGACCAATTTTGCCAATTCACCAAACTTCAGGGACGTGTTTTGTAATTTCACCAAACTTGCCAACCAAGGACCATTCCTGTCATATATGAGAAGTACAAGGACAAAATTTGTTTTTCTCAAAGTATTAATATCCTAGGGACCATTTTTGTCAATTTTCAAAGTTGAGGGACTAAGCTTGCAATTTTGTGAAACTTTGTACCAAAGGACTAAATATATCGTTTTGTGATTTAAAAGGACCTTTGGTGACTTTTTCAAGTTTTTAGAATAGCCAGGGACTAGATTTGACAACTTTTGAAAGATGAGGGACTGAAACTGCCAATTATGGAAACTTTGTTCATTTTTCACCTGTTTTTGATTATTTTGCATCTGAAACATATAAAACACATTCCTGGGATATTTTCAGTATTATGATGCATTTTTGAGTGTTTTTAGATGTTTTGGCAGCTCAGAATAAGTAAAAATGATGAGTATTTACACACTCATCATGTGTAAGGGAATATGTAAGAGTGTAAGAGATTGTGTAAGAGAATATATGATTTGCATATGATTGGATTTGTCTTTTGTAGAGATGAGATTAAGAGAAGATTAAGACATAATCAAATTGTCATTAAGAAGAAAAGGTTTAGACAATTAAAATTATAAGTTGAGAAAATCATAGGTTACTTATAGGTTCAAGTAACACAACGTCGAGAATTCATAGTTTCATATCTCGTGACTTACCATGACTCGACGTTCTCAACTAATACCTTGGTTCAAACAAGTTAAGTGCTTTGCCTTGATGTAAAGCATAACCCAAGTGGGAAAGGATGCGTTTACGCAAAGTGACTTTTGACTTAGTTTGACCAATAAGGGAGTAAACCTGTTACGTAATTAGAGAAGACGTAAGCACGGGATATGAGCATATGGATGCTTCAACACGATGTCACGTGAAATATACAAGCTCCCTAAGTTTAGAAAAGCCTTGGCTAGAGGCGATAATTAGAAAATATGAGTTGGCGTTTTCCCGTAAATGGGTACTATAAAAGTAGGATCTCTCAAGTCTCAAAACTCGTTTCGAGTATTCTCAATTAAGCACATAACATATTTATACCTGTATTGAAAGATCCACATTTGTTGGGTAAGGGGAAAGATGACTTTCAAAATTCGCCTGGAACCATACAATGTCCTGGCGCGTCACCCGCGCGTTGACGCGCGGGCGCGCCAGGAGCAGACATTGACTCCGGTGATTTTGAGCTAACGTTTGTTATTTTATGTGTTTCGATGGTTTATTTGTCATCATTAAAACATAAAGAGATCTTGATCATGTTGCCTCAACAATCTCCCCCTTTTTGATGATGACAAATAAAAACCGAAAGCAAATAAAATTACAAAACTTAGGGAAGACAAAGTGCGCCTTTGGTGTAGCTTGCGTCTTGACCTTTGCCTTGTAATTTTGTGAAGCCTTTAATCTTTTTTAAATGGCCTTAACGCTCTTGCTTTCTTTCTCCCCCTTTTGTCGAATAAAAAAGGCGGGACTTCCAATCAAGCCAGGTTTCAAACTTGGGCCTGTGGGAAAAATGAGCTAGCTTGTATGTGCACCCGAATGTGCTCCCCCTTGAACATAGCTCCCCCTAGATCGTTGCTCCCCCTTTTTGCAAGGCGGGGATCCATGGGTCAAGAGCCTCTCCTTTGCGGTGGCCTAGCTACACATAGACATCACAACATGCAACAAACAAGAAATCCTCACATGTGAAAGTTCCAAAATGGGTTAGGTTACCATTTGAAAACTAGCAACATGGGTTAGTCCACAATAATATGACAAGTTATATAAGTTCCAAAAGATTTCATTTCATTCCAAGCATACATGAACAAAATATGCTACACATTTTATTATACAAGAACTATCCTAGTACTTTATCTAAAAGCACTATACAAGTACTTGATGGCAACATAAAGGTGTGATGTCTAGATTCCTAGGTTTGTGCCTAGGTTGAACTCTGCTTTCACCATCTTCCCTTTCCCTTTCACCTTATCATCTTCCAACTTCCTATTCAATTTGGACATAGTGGCAAGCAATTCCATGATTCCTTCATGGATGGATAAGAGCATCACCCTAAACTCAATCCTTGATTCTTTGAGAGCATTCACCATGTGTGCGGTGTTTTCACAACAAATGGAGTACTCATCTTCACACAACCTTGGACTTAATGGTTCCTTGATTAAGTCCCACACTTCACTTTCCGCAAATGTCCTTAACTCATACTCAAACTTAATCCTATCATCACCTTCCTTCTTCATCATATCCGTGAATGACCTTTTCAATCTCTTAGAGCTCTCCGGATTTTGATTTCCATGATTATTGTTAACGGACCCTTCTGAAAGAGACATGATTCCTATTGTGAGAGTTATTTTCTAAAGTATGGTAGAGGATGTTATGTGTTTTATGAGGAATCTTTAGAGATTTAAAAGAGGATGAAGATGTGAAGGGGTTATTATCGAAAGGTTAATACAAAAGGTTGTATGGTTATTTGTGAAAGGTATGAGCTGGTGGATCATAATTAAAGACTTGTACTAAAGATTCTTCCACCATTTCCTATTTACCATTTACATCCTCATCATCTTCTAGTAATCTCATTCCTAATCCTAATCTTAAATAGTTGAATTGATCTTTATCTAAGGTTTTGCTAGGATCTTAGAGATGTTGTCATCACAAGGAATTTTCTCTATGGTGATATGGTTCTTAGTGATATTGTCTTTTAGAAAGTGATGTCTAATTTCAATGTGTTTCGTACGAGGGTAATCAATTGGGCTTGAATTTAGATTGATAGAGCACGTATCGTCACATAGTATAGGTACTCCGTTTAACATGACGTTATAATCAACAAACGCTTGCTTCATCTATAACGCTTGTTGGCAAGCCCTTCCGGCCGCAACGTAATCGGATTCCGTTATGGAGTTGGCGAAGGAAGTTTGTTTCTTAGAGAACCATGATGTTAAACAAGCACCTACAAATGCGCATATTTCACTAGTGCTTTTCATATCAACTATATCTCCCGTATGATCCGAGTTGGCATAAACCAATACTTTTATCCCCGAATCCTTTGGATACCAAAAACCTAGATGTTGAGTTCCTTTAATATACCTAAATATTCTTTTAACGGCCTCTAAGTGGGAAATTTTAGGATTTTCTTGAAATCTAGCGCAAAGGCAAACACTGAACATTATATCAGGCCTACTTGCCGTTAGATACAGCAAACTTCCTATCATGCCCCTATACTTAGTACTATCAATGGATTTGTTGTCTTCGTCTAGGGTGAGAACTCTTTTTCTAGAGATAGGGGTTTTTGTAGCCTTAGAATTTTCCAAGCCAAACTTCTTAAGCATTTCACCAATATACTTAGATTGATTGAAAAATATTCCATCACATAATTGCTTGATTTGTAATCCTAGAAAGAAACTCACCCATCATGCTCATTTCGAATTCATTATGCATTATGTTTGCAAATTCATCGCAAAGCGATTGGCATGTTGATCCAAAAATGATATCATCTACATAGATTTGAATGATAATAAGATGTTGTCCTTTTGTTTTAGTGAACAAAGTATTATCTACCATACCCATTTTATACTCATTAAGCAAGAGAAAAGATTGTAACCTATCATACCAAGCTTTAGGAGTTTGTTTAAGTCCATACAAAGCCTTTTTGAGCTTATAAACATGATTAGGTTTTTGAAAATCAATAAAACCGGGAGGTTGTGCAACATACACTTCCTCTTCAATGACTCCGTTTAAAAATGCACTTTTCACATCCATTTGAAAGAGTTTAAAATTATGACTACAAGCATAAGCAAGAAAAATTCTTATAGATTCTAATCGTGCAACGGATGCGTATGTTTCATCATAATCAATACCTTCTTGTTGGTTATAACCTTGTGCTACTAGCCTAGCCTTGTTCCTACATACTACACCATTTTCGTCAAGTATAGTTTTAAGGACCCACTTCGTTCCTATAATAGTGTAACCACTAGGATATGGGACTAAAATCCATACATCGTTTCGTAAGAATTGATCTAGTTCTTCTTGCATTGCCATGACCCAATTTTCATCTTTTATGGCCTCCTTAATATTCTTAGGTTCTATGGTTGATAATGTGACCTAAGGGTTCTTTCATCTAATTCTCCTATGACTTGATCTATGGGATGATCTCTTACTTCCTTAATATTTTCCACTCTAGGTAGTATTTACTCTAGATCATTATTAGAAAATTCTATCTTATTTTGGCATGCATCTTCTTCTATGATATCATCATCAACTAAAGGCAATGTTCTAGATTTTGGGGGAGTTTCGTCAAAGATTACATTATACGATTCTTCAACTTTTAAGGTTTCCTTGTTTAGCACAATGTAGGCCTTTGATGTTAGTGAATAACCTAGAAAGATCCCATTGTAATTACTAGTATTGTTAGAGTTTTCTAATGAGTTAGAGATTAAGCATTTACAACCAAAAAATCTAAAGAATTCTAGGGATGGTCTTTTACCTCTAAGAATCTCATAACGTGTTTTATTAATGATTTTTCTAATCAAGACCCTATTAAGAATGTACTAGACGAGTACCCGTGCATAGCAACGGGATTTATAGCGACAGATAATAAAAAAAGTTTATACGTTATAAACGAAAAATAATAAAAGTTTGAAAATTTGGGAATTTGACATAATGTTTTGAAACCCGGTTCGACTCGGGTGGTTCAACCGGTTGAACCGTTTCAGTCGAAAAATGGGTCGATTTAAACCGGGTCAACTTGCTAGGTTGGGTGGAAAACGGGGCAAATTAAAATGGGTCAACCCGTCCGGGTTTGAAGCGTCCCGGGTCAACCCGGTTTTTGTTTTAATTGGTTGTATTTAATTTGATATATATGTTTTTAATTAGTTGTACAATGTGAATAAATCATTGTACTTTTAAATAATGGATAATGTTGTGAAACCTGGTTTGACCCGGGTGGTTCAACCGGTTGAACCGTTCCGGTCAAAAAATGGGTCGATTTAAACTGTGTCAACTTGCTAGGTTGGGTCGAAAATGGGTCAAATTAAATCGGGACAACCCGCCGTGTTTGAAGCGTCCCGGGTCAACCCGGTTTATGTTTTAATTGGTTGTATTTAATTTGGTAGATATGTTTTTAATTGGTTGTACAATGTGAATAAATCATTGTACTTTTAAGTAATGGGGTGTTTTAATAAGAGTATAAAATGCATTTCAATATTTCCTTATATACATTTTTCAACATTCTATAATATTGACTATTCCACTTTTCCACTTTTCACCTTTGACCATTTTTCCATTATAGATAGTATAGATAAGATGCGGTTTGTACGGCATGACACCAAAACTTTTGAGGTATGGATTGTTCATTTAACATAGTGCGACTCATTTCTTGTAACGTCCGGTTCTTCCTTTCAACTACCCCATTAGATTGAGGAGTGTGAGGAGCCGAGAAGTTATGAGATATACCATGTTAATCACAAAAGACTCCAAATTGAATTTCATTATCAAATTCTCTACCATGATCCGTTCGAATTGAAACAATTGAACATCCAAGTAGGTTTTGCAAAATTTTCCCTAAGGCTTTGAATTTATTAAATGCATCATTTTTCGTTTTTAGAAATAGTGTCCAAGTGAATCTTGAGTAGTCATCCACTATTACCAAAGTGTAGAAGTTTCCTCCATAGCTTTGAATAGTGGATGGTCCAAACAAGTCCATATGTAATAGTTCTAAAACTCTTGATGTAGAGATCATGTTTATAAGCTTATGACTTGCATGGACTTGCTTACCTAGTTTACATGCATCACAAAAATGATTATCAAATTTTTCTTTAGGTAATTTCCTAACTAATTCCTTAGATGCAATGTTGTGAATTAATCGCATGTTAGCATGAACTAATTTCCTATGCCAAAGATTGGAATTATCTACAATGGATGCAAGACTAATATTGTGGTTGCAAGACACATTACCTAGTTTTGTATCCTTTTCCTTAGAGATGATTTCAAGTATGGTATGCATAACGTCAACATCTTTACTAGGTTGAGATCTTGAAAGTGGTTTTTCCTTAGAGCATACCTAACATTTGAAGTGCATCTCAAACTTTTGGTACCCATTGTTTCTTGGGTCCGACATGGTTAGCATATAAAAAGCCCAAGTTGAAAACTCTTGGGTCTTGAAGGAATATATACAATTGTTCAATTCCATATTTTGAAAGGGTAGACCAAGGATTGATTTGAAAATATGTTTTGTTTTGAAAGTTGGGTCTTACATATCTTTGATCTAAAGAATATGGTCTCATGTTTGGGGTAGGTAGGAGAGGTCTTTGGTCAATTCTAGCGTGAGAATATTTAAGACCATTGTATGAACCAGGATTGTAGTATGGTTTTGTGGTTTCACTCCATACAATGGGTCTTTGATTATGGCGAGTATTTGCAAGAGGAACTTGAGTATTGATAGGTTTGATAAAACTTTTAGTTTGAACACCTCTTTTTCTCAGAATCCTGGCGCGCTTCTGGCGCGTTGACGCGTCAACCAGCGCGTCAGATTCGGAGGATTTGAGAGTTTTATTTCGTTTACTTTCTCAAAATTTAGGGGTTTAGCAATACTTTTGGAAGTGGTTTTCTCGTCGTTTGCAAGTTCAATACCTTCCTTATCTTGGGACACTTTTTGATGATTCAACGACTCATTTAAATCATTACCACTCTTTTTGAGTTTTGTAACATTTAATGACTTTTGTTGAAGTTCTGAGACTTCTTCACTCAAAGAGACAACCTTAAGTGTGAGGTTTTCACAATCTTTACATGGTTCAACATTCTCATGTAGAGTGACAAGTCTCTTTATTTCAATTTCAAGTTCATTATTTTTGTGAAGTGCTTTAGAAAGTTCCTTTTGAAAAGAGCGTTTTTCTTTCATAGTTAATTTTAATTTTCTAAATACTTCTTCATAGTTATTAAGTAATTCCTCATTTTCCTCTTGCAATTCATTTATAAAGGAATTTTTGCTAGTAGTAGGGTTATGTTGTACCTCATGAGACTCAATCGCCATAAGACATGTTGCTTCCTTGTTTGCTTGATTGCCATCTTCATCGTCACTCCATACATCACCAACAAATGCTTTGTAATGTAGAGGATTAGGACAATCACTAATGAAGTAATCCTTTTCACCACAATTGAAGCATCCATCATCACGCTTTGAGTCTTGACCATTCTTGTTTCTACGATCATTAGCACGGTTACCAAGCCGATTCCTTCGTTGAAACTTTCCACCTCTTCTAAAAAACTTTCTAAAATTCTTAGCCATGAGGTTGAATTCTTCATTGTTCATCTCTTCTTCATCACTTTCTTCAAAGCTACCACTGATTGTTTGAAAATCAATATATATTATAGTATAGTATTACTCAAGAGATCCGCAAAGAAATACGGATAACCTGAGGTCGTAGTCCGTGTGAAGTATGAATGGAATTTCGAATTCCCGATTCGTGAAACATGTCGTGAAAGTGGTAAAAAGTGATTTTTATGAGATTACACAAATGAAATAGTAAATGAAGCACAAATAATCAACTAAGCACGTAAATCAAGTAAGGCAACTAGAAACGTAACGTAAATTTGAAAACGTAAATTAAAACGCGAAATAAACGTAACCATACGAAATAAAACGCGACTTTTAAGCTACGCTACTCCTACGGACTTGGAAATAATTTTCAAAAATTAAAAATGATAAAAGAAAATTTTGAGAAAAAGAAAAATATTTTTTTGACTTTTTATTTATTTTTTACGAATTAAAAAACTAATTAACTAATTAAAAATTAAAAGAAAATGCAAATAAAGTGAGAAAAATAGAAAATAAATTTTGAAAATTATAAAATAACTAAAAAGTAATTTTAAAACTAAAAACTAACTTTTTTGGCTTTTTGTTGAATTTTTGGAAATTAAAAAGTATTAAAACTAATTAAAAAATTCAGAATAAATTCAAAATAATTGAGAAAAATGCAAAATAAATTTCTAAAAATCTAAAATAACTAAAAATAATTTTCTAATATTTTTTTGGATTTTTCTGGGGTTTTTCTGATTTTTTTGTATTTTTTAGTAATTAAAAAGTAATTAAAAATGATTAAAAATGAAAATTAAATAGGAAAAATAGCAAATAAGCTCAGAAAAATATGAAAATTTCAGGGAAAATCTAAAATAATATTTAAAAGCTAGGAAAAATAGGAAATTTGAAAAATAAGCACTAGAAGTGCTGAATGAGCTAAAACAGCTTATTGAAAAGAGCTTATTACTAAGCTGACTTGACCAATTGACCTGAAACTTGACCCAAATGATTTTTGAACTTAAATAAGCTTAATGGAAAAGTTAAAAAGCCAAATTACACTCAGAAATACTGGTATGGATCAATCAGTTATGAATAAGCACTTTGAAATAAGCCAAAAGCTAAACCAGACAAGCACAATGCAAAAGCTCAACTGAAACAGAAACCTAAGGTACTAATGAGCTTATGTGAACAATCAAACTCAGAATTCCACCACCAATAGACACTTGCAGCCCTACTCTAAATTCAGACCTACTAGTTCAACTCACTCAATAAGGCAGACCAAGTAAGCAGTTTAATAAGCTGATGAGTGTGAGCTTGTGGGAGCAAACATCCAACTAACCACCAGAGATCTTAATTCCACCAATTAAACAGACTATAAAACCAATTTATTGAATCTCAAGCTGCTTAGAAATAGCCCTAAGAGCTGATGTGCAGGGGAGAAATAGTTCAAACAGTCTACTTCCAACATCTTTATAATAAGCTAATAAATTCCAAACAGCAATTTTCTTTTTGATAATTGTTCACTTACTACCAAACTTTGAAAATCAGCAATTCACAATTATTTCCAATAAAAATTGAATACTAGAACACTTCACACAAATCTGACCAAAACCTGAGTTCACAAACTTGTTGACTTTTTGTTTTTGAAGAAACTTTGACCAAAGTGAGATTTGTTTGCAAAATTTTAAGTAGAAAAGTTATATTAAGCTGATTTCTAATAGAAATACACTAAAACTTATATCTATGCTACCATATGACTGATTATTCAACCTATTCTCTAATCTATTTAACTGTTATCAATAACCAGAAGCTAATTTTGACTTTAATAGTATTAACCTACTATTTTTAAAGTTAACTAAGAATAATTTCAACCTAAGTGACTTACTAGACCAATAGCAACCTCTGAAACACAACCTATATCAGCAATCCACAACTATCCAAACACTCCTTTAATGACAGTCACTTTCAAAACCTTACTCAAATCCAATCCACAACAGATCCAAACATCAAATTCAGAACACCATGTGATTCAATGATACAAGCAATCTCCAAAACACAGATCTCAACCATGAACTTCAAGCAAAACACAGATCTAAGATGTATGACAGTAAATGAATGATGAAACAATAAAACTAGATATAATCAAACTTAAACCTATCAAATATGACTAGACCACAAATACTAAGCAATAATGAAATAACAGTAATAAACAAGTATAAACCAATAAAATCAGATCCAAACTACTACTACTATAAGATGAGACAGTAATTGAAATGGATGGTGCTTACAATACCAATACCCCCTCAGCTCAAACAGAGGGGGTTTCACTTAGCTTGCCTGTCTTTTAGACAGGCCTTTGGACTCCTTAAGGCTGCCTCAACTCCAATATAAGCTTCAGCTTATCACAATAAGCTCAACTGTTTTGACTTTTATTTGACTCTTTTGGATTTTTTGCCTTTTGATAAAACAGTAACCTTACTTAAAACAACTAAAATAAAACTAGATTCAACCAATTAAAATTAATACTGAATATATATACATATATATATATATATATATATATATATATATATATATATATATATATATATATATATATATATATATATATATATATATATATATATATATATATATATATATATATATATATATATATTATTTTTTTTATATTGAAGAATAATAACAGATATTTGAGATTAACTTTTAAACTAAATGTTGATAGGAAATGAAAGATAATAAACTAAAATTAAACTTGAAACAGTAAATGTAAATGAAAATTAAAATTTCTATTAATAAGAGAATTTGAGTACAAAGCTTTTGAAATAAGAAATACAATGAAAATTTAAAACAGACAGCTAAACAGTATAAAACCTACACACTTCAACACTGAAGAGAGGGGGGGGGGTATATATATAGGAGCTGAGGGGAGAGCTTGTGAAGGTTCTAGGCTGCCACGTCAATGATCCACCTGATGTTGTGTTTCTTTGGAGTCCCTCTAATCCGTTAGATAACACTTGGTCCCCAATCTATTCTTCTAAGCCGTTGGATTGATTGATGTGATTTGATGCATCCTCCGTGTGTGCTTCTATTGGTCTACGCGTCCAAAACATTCCCTGGCACCAGCTGTCATTCCCTGCTCCTTCTAGAAGCCCTAATGAGTGGGTAATTATTATTATGAAAGGGTAATTTTGGGGGATGGTGATTCTAGGGTTCTTGTGTACAGTGAAAATCTGGGTTGTGGTAATAATTTTGGGGGGCGGGAGAGAATTGGGTGAGTTTTTATTTGTTATGAGGGTTGACCGGGTTTTGTGTTATTTGACCGGGGTAATATGGTGGACCGGGTACAAGCTAAGGGTAGTGGGCTTAGTTTCATGGGGTTGGGCTTGATTTTGGTGAAAGGCTTTATAGATCCGGTTTGTTATTTAGGTTTAGGACTAGTAGATTTAGTAAAAATCACAAGGACCTATTGTGTAAATTTTGCATTCCATAGGGACCAAATTTGTTATTCTTCCAAATTATAATCCAAGGGCCTCTTTTGTAAATCTCTGAATCATGGAGGACCTTTTTGGACTTTTCTTCGAATAATTCTTCAAAGGACCATATTCGCCAAATTCTGAAACTGCAGGGACTGATGTTGCCAATTTCTCAAAACTTTGTTCCAGGGACTTTTCTTGTAACTTTTGGAATTCCTGAGGGTTTCTTATGATATTCTGAGCTTTCCTTGATCATTTTGTTTCCCCGGCTCCGGCTTTTGACCTTTTTTCATTCTCGTGCTCGTTTTTGTCGGTTTTGCTTTGTTTTTGTTCATTTTTCTCATATCCGTACCTGCGCATACACAAATACAAAAACATGCATTCTCTTGGCATTTTTGGTTAGTATTTGGTGTTTTTGGTCTGAATTAAGGTCTAAAAAGGATGAGTGATTAAGCACTCATCAAAATCCCCCAGACTAAGGTATTGCCGTGCCCTCACGCAATGTCATCACCTCACGCTTAAGAGATAAATAATTTCAAAACCTCTCTTTACTGACGTTGTAAAGTAGCAATGATGTTCAAAAGAGATAGTAAAATCATTTATTCTCAAAAACGCTCCGTTTTCCGATTTTCATGAATAATAACTACAACTACTATTTTTGTACTTTTTCATTTACATATGTGACGGTTTGCTTTGACTTTCATTATCAATTCTTATCTGTTGATAACTTTCAGGGTCAACGAGTAGAAACACTTCTCACAGAGAAGAGACCGTACGGATAAAAATCGTCATCCTTGATTTTTCACAAGCTCCCAAACTAAGCGTAAAATCGAAATCATTGTTTATCAGAAGTTAGATGCTAACACTGCCCACAAAAGTTAATTGTGTATTACCTCTTGTCCCCAGGTCCTAAGTTTTGTATCTAAAGATTTTAATTTGTGAGAAATGAATTGCTTCATATTTTCTCGTTTCGATATTTGTTAGTCCGATAAGAGCACAAAATTTGAACGCTAAGTAGTTTCCAAACTTTCCCTCGAAAACCCTTGCATACAGAAATCGGGTCCACATGAAGGTCACTGATTTAACACGATTTGTGGAGGCTCCCTTTCTATTTACGACCGAGACATACCATGTTTGATACCCGAAACAGAAGCTTTTTATTAGGGAAACCCCCGGAGTCGAAGCTTGGCATTTTTGCATAATCATAAGCACTTTAATAATACTTTGGTCCTTAGTCCTTTATTCTTTTACAGTCAACGGTTTATGAGCCGCCAAGATGTAAGAGCTTTATTATGACTTTGGATTTCTATCCGCTGCTTTTTTATAGCTTTGGATTCCTCTGCCTTTTTATTTGGCTTTGGACTATTATTATCGATATTCATAACTATATGCCAAACCCCGAGTCCTACGACCTTTACTAAGATCACAACATCGGCTGCGAACCAGCAAGATGCAATAGTCTATTTTACCGTAACACTGGCAGTACCCCTATGTGTACCAAACCCCCATATGCAGAGATTTTGTTGGGAACGAGAAAAAACAAAGTATTGCCCAAACCGTATACCCTTAATTAATCCTAGACATCTATTATATATTGGTGTGCAAGCTTATGGGAACAAGGAGGCCACAAGTACCTCTCGTGGGTTTTTTAAATCCCAGTAATGCGATCCGTGTATAGCACGAAACTTCTAAATAAACTCTATCATTCCTCGATCTCCGCAAATTTAAAATCCCAAATAATGAGATCCGCGGATGCTTAGCCATAATCTTATGATTATATTGGTTAAGGGAAACAAGCTAGGGCTCAACACGCCCGGTCAAGTCGGAACATTTATTTCTACTCTCGCTGGTAGGAAAGTCAAAACAAGGTGACAAAACTTATTATTTATATCATATATATTTTTTTCATTTTATTTTTCACTTTTTTTTTTTTTTTTTTTTTTTTTTTTTTTTTTTTTTTTTTTTTGAATTATAAAGCGGTGAAAAAATTTAAAATTTTTGGTGGAAAATGGAGTTGCGCAAGTTAAACAGCTCAGACGAAAGTACAGGTCAAATCGAATCGAAGATTCACCCCTCCAGACTAAAGTGAAACATTGTCCTCAATGTTTTAAGGGTACGGGTAATCCTACGTAAAATCTAAGGCCGTTTATTAAGTATGCCAAGAGATAAACGTTAGTCGATAAGATTTTGGATATGGTGAATTTCTGAAAGAGCAGCGAAGGATGAGACTCGAGTGGAGAGAACGACAAACCACGAGCACGAGAGTCCTCAAACTTCGGGGAAATTCCTGAACATTCATAAACAATCACGAAAACACGAGTTTGGAAAGGGTCGCCCCCCTCATGTCACGTTATTAAAGAAAATAGAAAATAAAGAAAATGAAAATGGATAAGCATGGGGTGCCTCCCACGAAGCGCTTGCTTTTGTTCACCGAGTCACATGAGCTTGACTCGATCCCCGAATTTAATCGTCCTTGGGGAAAGTTTGCAGATCCGGGACAACCAAGGGTGGTATGTCCCCTCCGAAGTAATGTTTAACATGATGACCATTCACCTTAAAATTGGGACCATTAGGTTGAGAAAGTTCAATGGTTCCATAAGGAAATACTTGGGTAATGGTGAATGGTCCAGACCAACGGGTTTTTAACTTGCCCGAGAAAATCTTTAATCAAGAATTGAAAAGAAGGACTCGGTCACCAACATTGAAGACGCGATCTTTAATTTTAGCATTGTGAATCCTCTTTGTTTTTTCTTTGTAGATCAAAGAATTCTCATAGGCCTGATCACGAAGCTCGACTAATTCATTCAATTGAACTTTACGGTGATCACCCGCGGATTGATGGTCAAAATTAGCATGTTTCAAGGCCCAGTAGGCCTTGTGCTCAAGTTCAGAGGGCAAATGGCAGGCCTTCCCGTAAACCAGCTTGTATGGAGTGCACCCAATGGGTGTTTTGTAAGCTGTACGGAAGGCCCAAAGTGCATCATCTAATTTATCGGCCCATGAAGCACGATGTTCACCTACGGTCCTTTCTAAAATACGTTTCAAGCCACGATTGGAAACCTCAACTTGACCACTCGTCTGTGGATGATATGCCGTAGAAAGACGATGTGTGACACCATATTTGAGCATAAATTTAGCGAATTGGTCGTTACAGAAATGGGTCCCACGATCGCTTATAATAGCACGAGGTGCACCAAATCGGGCGAAGAGACTTTTGAGAAATTTCACTACAACTCGGGCGTCATTGGTGGGTAGCGCCTTCGCTTCGACCCATTTAGACAAATAGTCGACGGCCACGAGTATATATTTGTTACCACGAGAAGACGGGAATGGACCCATGAAATCGATACCCCAGACGTCAAAAATTTCATAGACTTGGATAGCATTTTGAGGCATCTCGTCCTTCTGAGAAATTTTTCCTTGACGCTGGCAAGAATTACATGATTTAACCAACTCATGAGCATCCCGGTAAATCGTCGGCCAGTAGAAGCCGGAATAAAAAACTTTTTTAGCGGTGAAGTTGGCACCATGATGTCCCCCCGTGGGTCCATTGTGGCATGCCATAAGAATTTCAGCGGCTTCTTTGCCGTGAACGCACCGCCGGATCACTTGATCCGCACATATCTTAAACAAGTAGGGGTCGTCCCAGAAATAATGCTTAACATCTTTGAAGAATTTTTTCTTCTGCTGGAACGACATCCCTTTCCGGATAAAATTCCCCGCATGGTAATTCGCAAAGTCGGCGAACCATGGGGTACTATAATCACAATGTGATAAACTCCCCAGTGTCTCGAGAGGAAAAGCTTCGTTAATCTCCTTTTTCTCGAAAACACTTTGGTGGGGATTCTCTAAACGTGACAGGTGATCAGCAGCAAGGTTCTCAGCTCCTTTTTTATCTCGAATTTCAACATTGAATTCTTGAAGGAGAAGAACCCACCGCATTAAGCGTGGCTTAGCATCTTGCTTTGCCATAAGGTACTTAAGAGCCGAATGATCCGTATACACTATGCATTTCTTTAAAAGCAAATAAGGTCAAAACTTTTCAAAAGCGTAAATGACGGCTAACATTTCTTTCTCAGTAGTCGTATAATGGTATTGAGCGTCGGTCATTGTTTTACTAGCATAGTGTATCGGCAAGTGAAGGTAGTCTTTTCCTGGTCCGGAGGGTCAATTGGTATTCGAAAATAGCCGGAAAATCCATCAAGAAAACAATAGAACTCATTTTCCGCTAGGTGTTCTAGCATTTGATCCATAAATGGAAGTGGGAAATGGTCCTTACGAGTCGCATCATTCAATTTACGATAATCAATACAAACTCTCCATCCGGTAACAAGACGTGTCAGAATCAATTCATTATCTTCATTTGTTACGACGGTCATTCCACCTTTCTTCGGTATGCAGTGGACCGGGCTAACCCAAGAGCTATCCGAGATTGGATAAATCATTCCGGCATCGAGGAGTTTGATAACTTCCTTTTTGATAACCTCATGAATTTTCGGGTTAACCCGTCGTTGTTGCTGAATGGACGGCTTGTAATTGTCTTCAAGTAAGATCTTATGCGTGCAAAAACGAGGGTCGATACCCTTAATATTAGAAATTTGCCAAGCGATGGCACTCTTATGCTTCCTGAGCACATCTAAGAGACGTTTCTTCTCCTCATCTTTAAGATCTTTAGAAATTATGACGGGAAGTTTGTCGGTTCCTTCCAAAAATGCGTATTCGAGATGAGGAGGTAAATCCTTGAGCTCGGGCTCCGGAGGATTCTTAGTAGACGGCTTAACTTCTTTAACGTCGGCCATTTTAAGGTCAAGCGGAGGGAGGGACGGGTTGGGATCTTCATTTAACAATTTCTCAATCAAAAGAACATCTCCCTCCGGATCACAATCGGAATGATCAATTTCCGGTGAAATTGAATCATTAGCAAGAAAGGCCTCGATCTCTTCCAAGATAAAATCACTTCCCTCAAACGGAGTAAGGGAAGGGGAAGGATCGGAAATTATCGGTTCAAAAGAATGAGTGGGATTGCCACTCGAAGCATATTCGGTAAAACCAAGTAACTCTTGAGCGTACTCCTCCGTAACTTTGTCGATAACGTCGACTCGATTAACGGAATATTTGTCAGACTCGGAGGAGTACCTCGCGGTTTGATCCAAGTTAAAAGTTACAGCTTCAGTACCAATGATGCGTGGGAATCGCACCTTGCTTTACCTCTCGAGGGATCTCGAGAAGCTTACAACCCCCACCAGGCAGTGTACCTGATCGTTGTAGTATAGTATAGTGACAAGTACCGGGGGATTGATCGTTCAGCTTAGGAATAGTGTCGCTAGGATTAGAAAACCTAATTAATAGTTCTAGAGGTGAGAGATGATTATTTTTGTATTTTTATATTTTTTATGAAAGCAATTAAAATCTCGAGTTTTGAAGGAGTGGGCGGAATTAGTTGCTATTCAACTAACCCAAAGCTAAGATGCAATCAAAATAAAATAAAAAAAATGAAATTAAACTAAATTAAACTAAGGTTGTGAGCAGTAATTGGAGAAATTGTGTTTACTTAGACTTCACTACTCCCTAGATATCTTTTACATGTTAATTACTTGTTACACTTGTATGAATGACGGATTGTATTCCTTAATACCATTCGTGGGGTGGCATACATAACTCCCCAACTCTATGAGCTCTTATCTCCTCCTACACCATGACCCAGCACAACTATAGGGATTGTAAACAGTGGCTCATGCATTAAATACAACCAATAAAGACCTAGTACGCCTCGGTTCATGTTTCTTAAGACGTTCAAGCATGTTACCATTTGGATATCTGCCAGTTTTCTTAAGCCTAACATATAAATCATTCATTCAAAACAAGAATAGACAAGTAATCAACACATAATCAACATCTAGGTTTCATTAGATCTAAGCAAACACAAGAGAGATCTAGCCTAGCATAGTAGAATTGAGACAAGAACAAGAGATAAACAACCAACACATAGACATATTGATTGAATTGAAAGTACACTTATCTCAATTACAATGCAAGGTCTCAAGGGTTTGGAACCCTTGAAAAACCTGTAAAAGAGGCACCAAAATCGTCTTTAGGGTTTCACTAAAACTTCTCTTTTTTTAATGAAAAAACTAGAAAACTATATATAGGAAAAACAGTCTGACGGCGTCAAGAGTAACTTCTGACGCCGTCACCTCGCCGCCATATACTTCCTCGGACGGCCTTGATCCACTTATGACGGCCTATGTGACGCCGTCACCACCCACGGTATATTAATTTTGCCACTTTGACGCCGTCACGAGTCCGTCTGACGCCGTCACCACCTTCGGAGTTTAATTCTCCATGTCTGACGCCGTCAAGATGTTGGTCTTGACGCCGTCACCTTGTATTTTCAGCATGCAAATTAGGTACTTAGCCGTTTTCTTCACTTTTATGCTCAAAAAACGTCCAAAATAGCTTCTTTTCCAGAATTCACTCTCCAAACACCTAAAATCACAAAAGGAACGATTTAGGGCAATATTTGATCAAATAAAGTAGAATTCGGGCTTAAATGACCCCCTAAAAACGGATCATTTTTCGCCTCATCATATACCCTTACACTTGAGATTTGCTTGTCCTCAAGCAAATGAGCTTTTTTTCTACTCAAAAGACAAGTTAGGGGTCATTTAACACTAATATAAAAGTAATTACAACAAACAATCGTTCCACTAAAGACCAATAGACAAGCACGGAGGTCATACACAAGCACCTCACAAATAGTGTTTAGATACTCACATCTCTTGGGTGTAATAAAGTAATATAACATTATAGAAATGGAAGATATCTCTCACTACCTGTCATAGCAAAATAGATTACCATAGGCTTGGGAAAGGATCAAACCTCCACCACATGGCGTAAGCACCTAGGATAAACTATCAAAGAGGTCTTTTAAAGGGTTATAACGTTAGGTGTAGGGATATGAATTACACGGTTTTGTTGGATAAAGGAAGTTTTACTGGTGGCGAGTTAACAATCTTAGTTAATTACATGTACAATATGGCGTTGCTAAGCCAAGACTAGACTCGACTTAAGCTAATAAATGAAAAATAACAAAAACATAAAATGAACATAGAATAAAAAACGGGATGGTAGTCCGTATGTTTTTTTTTTCTCTTTTTCTTTTCTATTTTTTTTTCTTTTTCTTAATTTTTTCGATTTTTTTTTTTTTTTTTTTTTTTTTTTTTTTTCATACACTCTTACCCTACCATCCAAAATAATACATCATAGGGGTTTGAGTATTCCCCTTACACTTGAATCTTTACATACTTTACATTAAACTATTCTAATGACTCGAATTAAGAAAATCAAAACACTTGGAGCACTTTTAAGATTAACGTACATATGGGGGTAATAAGTGATGTTCCTCCCCATTACTCCGTAAAATAAGTACTTACCCAATCGTCCCAATCGTCCCAAAACAATATGTACAAGGATATGACTCGACTTAGCAACCATGTAATCAATTAGAAAGTTAACTTAGGGTTTAACAAATAACAATAATGCACTAAAAATGAGCGCATACACGGAAGGCTAAGGCGATTTGGGTGTACATTTAAGTGGGGTGTAACAAATTCTTCCTTTAAGTAAAATGCTTAAAGTTAGAAACGAAAAGATAGGCTCGGAGGGGTGTACTAGGGGTTTCGTGTACTAAAAATGAGTACAACGCTAAGGGTGTGGGAAAAATTAGTTGACTTAACTAGCCAAGTAATATGACTTAAATGGTCAAGTAATTATAATACGGGTTTAACACAAGGGTGATCCTAATGCCTCTTATCATGTAGTAAATCCTACTACACGAATGTAGTCTCACTAGCGGTCTCGGGATGCATCACTAACGCAAGTTCTAGAATCTAAATGCTACCGGTACACTCATAAGCACCAATAATGAATGCTTTTCCTATCAAAACTAAAGGCGAACCTCACATTTTTGGGTGGAAAATTTTTTGAATATACGGTTATGTGCTAGTCATACAATCTCCTATCCATGAGACGCTTGCTATGGCTAAAGTTTCACTCCTAAATGTTGTAAAATATTTTAAATTTGGCGCTAAAATTACACTAACAAGTATTTCTCATAGTTTTATTACTCATCTACTATCAAACAAAACAAACTCAAGCGAAAGTGCATATGTAAGGTATCATCTTTTTACCCTCCCCTTACACTTAAGATGAACATTGTCCCCAATGTTCAAGTAAAGAATGTAAAAGTGAAAAAGTAAAGAGAATGAAATCAAATACTCCCCTGATTCGCTCGGTATGGATTTTAGGTTGGCCAGGTTAAATCTTCCTCCAAGGAAACAAACAATCAAAGCTTCCCTTCCAGAATATAAATCATCTTCTTGTCATAAATAACCTGTAAATCCTGACAAAAGTAGACAAGGCAATCTCGCGTAAAATCGGCGGCATCCTATATAAGTTACTAAATCCTAGAAAACAAAGTAAGATATAATGCTTGTGGAATGAAGTTTGCAGATTTCCTGGAGATTATAAAACTTAATAATTCACAAAAACTATAAGACTCCGTTAGAAAAACAAAACCGGCAAAATTTCCAGATTTTAACTCCTGACGCCGTGAAGAGCAATACCCTGACGCCGTCAGAATGGACCTGCAGAAATTCTTATGTTAAGTTTCCGGAAAATTTCTGGAAAAACTTTGTCCTACTTCCTGGAAAATCCTGCAAAACTTCATTATGACTCAATACAAGCATTTGACTCTAACAAATACGAATATACATGTTCATTTAATATTGTGGAGAATCATGATCGGTTTGTTTCTTAAAAACATATTTGGGGTTTCCCCTTACACTTATCTTTTGCAAAAATACCTTTAGGTTGAAGTTAAGACTAGGCCAAACAACATAATAAAGTATTTCACATTTTAGTAGAGAAACATGATCAACCAACAATAAAAATAAAACATGCATACGGAAGCAAATAACAATCAAACAAATAAAATCACACAAAACATGGGTTGCCTCCCAAGAAGCGCTTTTCTTTATTTACGAGTCTTGTAGCTAGACTCAAAGTCGTGGGTTACTACGTGATCTCATCATTTGAAATGATGTACCCCATATAATTGCGATCATTACTGTTATGGTGGTAGTGCCTTAATCTATCAATACTTGCAATCACCTTTCCACCTAACTTGCTTCTCAAGTTAGCTACCCCATCTTGGCTCAATCCTTCGATTGTGAATGGCCCATACCACCAAGGACTTGGTTTATCGGGTGGTATTGTTGTTTCTAAGTGTCTCAAGAGTACCAAGTTCCCTTCCTCAAACGGTGTATGAGTGCTTTTGTGTTGAGTGTGTTTGAGTTCAATCGGAACCTTATTGCTCTTTCTTCTTTCATCCTTAGCTTTCTTATAGCTTTTGATTCTTGCCTCCCATGCAAGAATTTTATTCTGAACACGAATGGGCATCGTGCCAATGTTGTTTTTAATCATTCTCCAACTCAAATTCTCATGCCCACTTCGCGGAGTCATGTGGAAGCTAATCTTTCTCTTCCCAGATTTAAGCTCAATCTTCCTATCTTCATACTTAATGACAGCCCTAGCGGTGGTGAGGAATGGTGCCCCAAGGATTATTGGCATGCATCCATCCCCTTTATCATTAATGATCATAAAATCGACGGGGTACATGAATCCTGCAACATTGACTAATACATCTTCTGCTATTCCTAGGGGGTATATGTACGAGTGCCCAACAAGAGACAGCCTAACACGAGTGGGTATTGGCATCTTTGACGTCAGTTGGATGTAGATAGTCAGGGGCATAAGATTCACTTCCGATCCTTGGTCGGCGAAAGCACTAAGATGTTTCAAGTCCCCGATGCTCGTTGGTAATTCAAAATTCCCACATGCTACCTGCTTGGTGGCCACTTTCTGTACCAGTAACCTCTCGACCACTGATCCTCCAATAAGCATATCATACTCATCTTCCTCTTCTTTCTCTTTCTCGGGAACCTGTTCGGAGGATTGGTTACGCCTATCACCCTTATTCCAATTTGTTATGGTGTTTTTGTTTATGTCGTGTTTCAGGTAGTAGCTCAAAGGTTGGGACTCAGGAGGTTTTTCTAAGGTCTGTTTAGCAGGAGTTTTTACCTTCTCATTATCTTTATGGACAATGGTGATGGAGTTAACAAATTGGGTGGTGGGAGTGGCGCTTTCTTTCCTTAGCAGTATTTGTTCGGGGGTTTTCTGATTGGCATACTCCTCCAATAGACTCAATATCTCATTCATTTTCTCCTGCATCTCCTCTTTTTGCTTATAAACTGCTTCTTCGAATCTAGCAAGCCGATCAGAGTGAGTCGCCATATATTCTCTCATCCTAGCCTCAAATTCCGAGCTAAGTTCCTTGGGAGGGGAGCAAGGTGGGGTGTATCTCTGAAAAGTTTCGACATGTTCTCTAGAAGGTGATTCAGATAATGGTGCCGAAGTTGATCTTGAGACAGAATTGACAGTGGCTTGTCTAGGACTTAAGGGTCTCCTTTGCCTTTCCTCAAAATAGTCAACTTTTGCCTCAAGTTTGCATAAGAGTTCATCAGGGATTTCGGTGGTTCCTCCAGATGCCGAGACTGCATTGATGGCCGCTTCCACCGTATGTTTAAATTCCCAAATCTCATTATTATCGACAGCGAGCTCTTCTATAATTGCCCATGACTCCTCGGCATTCTTATCATGCAATTTGCCTCCCGCGGCTCTGTCGATGGTACGCTTAGTGTGATAGTCAACATGGTCGTAGAAAATTTGAACTAATAACCAAAGGTTTATGCCATGATGAGGGATCTTGTGGAGGAGATCCTTAAAACGGGCCCAAGCCTCGTAGAAAGGTTCACCCCGCTGTTGCTCAAACATCAAAATGTCCCTTCTAAGCATTGCAGTTTTTTCTGGCGGAAAGAATTGGGTGAGGAAGCGGTTGGTGAGATTGTCCCATGTGGTGATGGATCCCGCGGGTAAACGTTCAAGCCATTGACTAGCTTGATCTCGTAGAGAGAATGGGAATAGGCGTAAACGGGTAGTCTCTCTAGTTTCAACACCTAGGTATATGGAATCTACGATTTTGAGGAAGTCCTTAAGGTGTTGGTTTGGATCTTCGGAACGAAGTCCATGGAATGCACATCCGCTTTGCACCAACCGGATGGTGTTGGATCGCAAGGGGGTCACATTGGGTCCGGTGAGCTCAATGGTGTTTCGGTAGCCTTGGTGGCTAGGTCGGGAATACTCTCCTAAGGTTCGGGGCCTAAGGGGTTCTAATGGTGGGTTTTGTTGTGGTGGGATGATGGGTTTAAAGATGTTACCACCTTCCATGATGTCGGATGGTAAAGAGTTACGAACAAAGGCACAAAGAAATAAGATAGACTAAAGAAGACCTAAAAATAAAAATAAAAATCTTACTAGAAAGGAATCTAGCAAGTAGACCTAATAAAAAGAAATCCTAACCTAGACAATAACTATTCCCCAGGCTGCGGCGCCAAAAACTTGATGTGTGGGAATCGCACCTTGCTTTACCTCTCGAGGGATCTCGAGAAGCTTACAACCCCCACCAGGCAGTGTACCTGATCGTTGTAGTATAGTATAGTGACAAGTACCGGGGGATTGATCGTTCGGCTTAGGAATAGTGTCGCTAGGATTAGAAAACCTAATTAATAGTTCTAGAGGTGAGAGATGATTATTTTTGTATTTTTATATTTTTTATGAAAGCAATTAAAATCTCGGGTTTTGAAGGAGTGGGCGGAATTAGTTGCTATTCAACTAACCCAAAGCTAAGATGCAATAAAAAAAAAATAAAAAAAAATGAAATTAAACTAAATTAAACTAAGGTTGTGAGCAGTAATTGGAGAAATTGTGTTTACTTAGACTTCACTACTCCCTAGATATCTTTTACATGTTAATTACTTGTTACACTTGTATGAATGACGGATTGTATTCCTTAATACCATTCGTGGGGTGGCATACATAACTCCCCAACTCTATGAGCTCTTATCTCCTCCTACACCATGACCCAGCACAACTATAGGGATTGTAAACAGTGGCTCATGCATTAAATACAACCAATAAAGACCTAGTACGCCTCGGTTCATGTTTCTTAAGACGTTCAAGCATGTTACCATTTGGAGATCTGCCAGTTTTCTTAAGCCTAACATATAAATCATTCATTCAAAACAAGAATAGACAAGTAATAAACACATAATCAACATCTAGGTTTCATTAGATCTAAGCAAACACAAGAGAGATCTAGCCTAGCATAGTAGAATTGAGACAAGAACAAGAGATAAACAACCAACACATAGACATATTGATTGAATTGAAAGTACACTTATCTCAATTACAATGCAAGGTCTCAAGGGTTTGGAACCCTTGAAAAACCTGTAAAAGAGGCACCAAAATCGTCTTTAGGGTTTCACTAAAACTTCTCTTTTTTTAATGAAAAAACTAGAAAACTATATATAGGAAAAACAGTCTGACGGCGTCAAGAGTAACTTCTGACGCCGTCACCTCGCCGCCATATACTTCCTCGGACGGCCTTGATCCACTTATGACGGCCTATGTGACGCCGTCACCACCCACGGTATATTAATTTTGCACTTTGACGCCGTCACGAGTCCGTCTGATGCCGTCACCACCTTCGGAGTTTAATTCTTCATGTCTGACGCCGTCAAGATGTTGGTCTTGACGCCGTCACCTTGTATTTTCAGCATGCAAATTAGGTACTTAGCCGTTTTCTTCACTTTTATGCTCCAAAAACGTCCAAAATAGCTTCTTTTCCAGAATTCACTCTCCAAACACCTAAAATCACAAAAGGAACGATTTATGACAATATTTGATCAAATAAAGTCGGATTCGGGCTTAAATGACCCCCTAAAAACGGATCATTTTTCGCCTCATCAACCAACGCGTAGGGTAATTTCTTCATTGAAAACATCAATCAAAGCACGGCCAGTCCTTAGGAAACCTCTCCCGAGAATGAGAGGTACCCGCGGATCAGCATCAAAATCAACAACGACTAAATCGGCAGGGAAATGGAATTTTCCCACATTAACGAAGACATCCTCGGCTATTCCCATCGGGCGGGAAGTAGTTCGGTTGGCTAGCTCGAGGGTCATGCAAGTCGGAGTTAATTCGGGTAAAGACAACTTCTTCCAGATAGATAACGGCATTAGGTTAACGCTAGCACCAAGATCGGCCAAGGCGAAGCATTGAACCATCCCAGGAAAATTACACGGAATGAGAAATCGTCCGGGGTCTTCAAGCTTTTTGGGAAGCTTTTTGAGGATAACCGCCGAGCAATTTTCATTCATCTGGGTTCGTGATATTTCAAACAATTTCTCTTTATTATTCAAAAGACCTTTTAGCATAGAAGCAAATTTAGGCATTAAAAGTATAGCATCCGCGAGACTTATGTCAAAGTGTAATTCTTGAAAAATCTGATAAAACTTTTCCATCTGGTTTTTATCTTTCTCACGGAGCTTTTGTTCGTTTAAACGTGACGGATAAGGCAAATTTGTTTTGACGGGAGTTTCAATTTCATTAACAACTTTATCTTTTCCTTTAGACGTTGGGACCACCGGAGGTTGGATGTTCTCGGTCCTTCCATTATTACTAGGAATTTCCGTATCCGTTGTCGCCTCGGTTTCACGGACGACTACCTTAGGAGATGAAGAAGAAGGGGTAGTCGGAGCCGTTGGTCCATCAATTATAACACCACTCGTAGTCGTGATCGCCTTAGCATCGCCCCTCGGGTTACCGATCGTGTTGCTTGGAAGAGTACCCGAACCCGAGGGTCGATCATTTAAAGACTTCTTCAATTCGGACATTTGATTGATTAACATTTTATTCATTTCCTCTTGACTTTTCATAAACTGCTTG
>JARVZY010000390.1:0-28581 GCA_030686995.1 Artemisia argyi | reverse complement strand
TTTTGTTAGTTTTTATCTTTGTAATATTTAAAATTGTGATGATAGAGACTTGTTTTGTGTCATAGTATTTTTTAAAATTGTGAATTATTTCAATGCTTAATTTATCATTAATGGGTTCTCGGTTTTTCATGTTATTCCATAAAATCATATTGTTAATAGTGTAAAAATAAAAATAAACGAGGAACGACACGAGTATGATAGAGTATCACGCTCAAAAAAGACAATCCGATAAGACTCCAATAGAGAATGTGGCTGGTTTGGGGGAGCATCTCGCTCCAATGGGGCGCCTCGATAATATCCCCAATGGGTAGGGCTGAGCAAACCAACTGAACGGACCGGACCGACCGAGACTGACCGAAAATCGAAGGACTAGTGGTCCGGGCCGGTGTACAAACCGACCATTTTGCCTTATTGGACCTGACCGACCGTAGGACCGGACCGGACTGGACCAACCCGGACCGGAAAGACCACATTTGGTTCGGTCCTCGGTTTAAGGTTTTTGTCTAACTCGATCTCGGTCCGGTCCGGTTTTTGGACCTTGAGCACTCCTATCAATTGGGATTGGGGCGGGTTTGGAAATGACTTTTGTAATCAGGTTTGGGGATGGGGATAACCGCCTCGCCAAAAGCTGCCCCATTGCCATTCCTACTCACCGTACTTCCATGTTGGTCACCTTGTCTCTTCTTTCATTAAAATACACAGTTTATAAAAATATATTCCATTAAATATCCCATCTCCACTCACAACCAAATAAAAAATATTAAAAACAAAAAGTATACACATTTCCCTAATGGTGACCGAGTCACCTTTGACTACCATTTTTGCATGCACTCACTCGTGACCATGGTTTGTTGTTTTGGGAACTCGCGCGTGAGTTGCCCACTCACGAACCGATTGTTAGCAGAAAGAACATGGGTTTCTTCATCTGAGTTTCAAGTTGGTTGTGAGCAGAAAGAACATGGGATTTTTTCGTCCAATGGGCTGGACAAGAAGTGGAAGATGCTAGATGGGAAAAGTATCATGAGTTTATGTAACACCTGATTTTTATAAGTTTTGAAAATAGAATTTTATATTGCTATTAGAAAAATAGAAAAGTCTTTATGTGAGTATTTTATAAAGATAAGGACTTGGAATGCAAAATAGTTAATAGAAAGGACTAACGATGCAAGAGATTTAACGGTAGGAACTACCAACTATTAAATAGGTGAAATTACCATTTTACCCTTAAGTATTACTCATCATAATAGGCATGAAATTATCATATAAACACACGTATTGTTCCATACGTGGCATTCCCATGGCTTTTAGGAAGGAAAAGAATAACCATTAGTCTTATTATTATCAAAGAAAGTCTACAGGAAGATAACTAAGGGTTTTGATGATATTGGTGTTAACCTTGGAAGAATTAAGCATTCCTTATTAGTGTCTAATCCATCATTCAAGTTAAGTTTATGATTGGAATTATGTTTATATGAATTTAGAAGAGTTATGTTCAATTAAGTTATGAAAACCTAGTTTTAAATTATGATCAATTATGATAAAATTGATGTTAGAAGTATTATTGTTATGATGTAAATATGTTAGGAATCATGTACCCAAGTTATGGTTAATGATATAGAAAGATTCATCATGCTAGTTGTTGTTGATGATTAAGTATGTCAAGATAAGGAGTGTTTGGTACAAGCTTATTAAGTGCTTAAATTAGCAAGATAGTTTATGGACATGATGAAAAATGATCTTGACATGTTATATAAGCTGTAAAATAAGTTTGGTGATAAAGGGAATAGCTTATTATGAGTTTTGGGTCAAAATATGGGTGTTTGGGTTAACACCTGCACTCGTAGTTTTACGCTTCCGCTATCATAATTTAAGTACCATGTTTATGTATTATATAATTATGATGTATTTTATTCAGATTTATAGTTTAGCAATTTTCACAAGTACAGATCGATACGGCGTATAGGACAGAACCTATACAGCGTATTTAATGTTAAAATATAAGTTTAGAGTCGGGCGTTACAATTTACAACAAGGTTTCCTCAGTCAAACTCACCTCCACTCCATACAGCCTTATAATGCTGACCTCAAACTGAACACGACGTGTTTAATAAACAGGTTAATTGGACCCACTTAAATATGACATATAACATGGTTTGTACTCTCGAGTCATGTTTCACGTAAGATATTGTCACCCCATTTTGAAAGGTTTTAAGTAAGTTTACGTTTATGAGCGGTAATATATATATATATATATATATATATATATATATATATATATATATATATATATATATATATATATATATATATATATATATATATATATATATATATATATATATATAAAATTGCAATACTCTTTTATATATTTGTTAGCGAAAGCTTTGATAATCGACAATGCCATTTAATTTATACGACTTGCGTTGACCGTCTATACTATATTATAAATCATTTAGGTTGGTTATTGCTAATCAAAAAGTTATACTTTATGCTTTATATCCTATTATTATAAATAATTTTGATCGTTATTGCTAATCAAAAAGTTATATTTTACGACAACCTAGTAACATATGTGATATGCTTACTATCAAAGTCAAAATCATCGACTAGGGTTAAAACGGGAAAAGAAACAAAAAACTATTTAATGTTGACGCTTTGCGGCAGGTACCATGGGTGTATTTGACAAAAGTAGCAGTACCAGCGAGCAATACTGTAAGCAGTAGCAATTTTTTTCTATAAAAACGTTTGATAACATAGCTATAGGTGTAATCATAATGTGTAAAACAGCTCCTAAATGTTCAACACTCTTAAATAATTTAGCTTGTTTTAAGAAGCTACGCACGATTTGTGTTTTTGCTGTGTTTCGATGTTTCAAAGGTATATGTAATCATGTATTCATGCACCATTTGGCAGTTGCTCTAATTGACACAATCTGATCATTAGAACATTGACAATGTTTAATGAGCTCCAAATGGTGGACAATTAGAATTGGTTATGTTTCACTGACTCTAAAACTGATTATGAAATATTTTACATTTTCCAACAAGATAACAGTGTATGCTTTTATTCGTGTTCACAAGTCATACGTCGTAAATCCACAAAATTGCATCTTTGAGTAAGAAGCATTAAAATCATGCTAAATAGGTAGAAATGCATCATGAAGAAAAAAAAGTTTGTTTCATTAACAATATATTCAATACAGACCATCAATCCAAATCAACATCTTTAAAACCTTAGTAAACACATGCACAATTCCTATAGAAAACCAAACCGAAAATAAAATGAAATATAAACTTTGGCCAGTCTATAACTTGACAAGTTTACAGAGAAAATGAGGAAAACACGACCAAGACCATGAGGACGACCACTGAGATAAAAGAAGCCACCACAGCCCCACTAGTTTTCTGGCAGAAGTCGTTAAATTGTTGGCAAATTGCAGGCCAGTTAGCATCTGAATTCCCGTTATGAGCCAAGTAAACAATCGATGCAGCCCCACCAGCTGCTGATGTGGTCAAAGCAATCATAACCTAAGATCAAAACAAGAGTTAGCAATAGGACCAATTATATCTCGGAAAGATGTGTCAAGTTGATTTATTTGCCGTGTAGTTGCTCGTTAAGAGATCTTACTGTGTCAAAGAACATTAGGATGACTCTAGGCTTGACTGCGTGTGGGCGCATAATGCACACAATAGAGATGGGAATCGAGAGAGCAAGGTAACTTGCAGTTATAGCATTTGCAATCACGAAAAACCTGTTTAGTGCCACAAAATATGGATAAATAGTTTAAAAAAAAAGATAGTAATCTAAGAAAATTATAAGCAGAGTTAAATGGTAGAATGATCCTTTAGTGCTTAATAATTGGATAAATAGGAAATGCAGCATAATTTTAATCAAATAGCATACAAAAATCATTACCAAATTAGCAAATAATGATAATATTGTTTGGAACCTATAGAAGTACAATATAGAAGTACCAAATTAGCAAATAATAATTGGATAAATAGGAAGTACACTTACGTAAAAGCTGGCAAATCATCATACTCGGCTTTGAACTGAAAGAACTGAGTGAAAAATGGTAAAGTCTGATCAGTCGAGCCCATGGCTATAGCGGCTCCTAAAGCAGTTGCAATACCAGCTATCCTTAGAACGACGTCAAACACAGCTAAACCTCTTTTGTACCCATCCTTTTGCTTCGGTTGAACCACTTGTGCTATTGGTTTGCTGCTGCTTGAAGCACCTGGAGGTGTTGCCAAAAGTGGCGCTTTTCCCTTTCTTTCCTTTGGTGTTTCGGTAATGTTAATGGCAGCTGAGTCACCTTCCATTGTATATATTTAAACCTGAGATTCAAAAGAGATATATAGTTGAGAAAGAGATAGAGATAGATGTTGATGATGGAATGAAATAGTACATATGGTGGTTTATATAGGATATAGCATTGTATTCTTAAGAGTTGGTGATAGAATATTTGAGAAAAGTGTTGTGAAGTTGATGGAGGAATGAAGAGTTGTTGTTTCTTTTGAATAATGGTTGTTCTTTTTGCAGTTGATCTAGAAAAAGAAAACATCTGTCAAAAGATCAATTAGTCAAATAGGTTTTGCTATATTTTTGATCTTTGCTGTTGCATGCTATCAACACTATTCGGGTCTGTTTAGTTTACACGGTTTGTTCAATTCTTTCTCGACAAGTAAATCAACCAATTTCCGCTTGTTAGATGATGGAACAGAACCTTTTACTCTCTGCTCTCATGCATAAAAGCATAAAACAAAATGTCTTGCTTGACGGACGAAACTATGCAAGTACATAATATTTCATATGAGTCAAGACTCGTGGCGTTCGGCTCAGTTAACATGTTTAGACTTTCGAGCTCTATAGACATTTTAGACTTTTTAACATGTTTTAAGTTTTAACATAAAATATCACCATCGAGATCGTCTACTCATTATCGATTAAAGGATCCTTAAAACAAAAATGGTTGACAAAACAAACTCAAAGAAACAAAAGCAAACCAAATTCTATTATAATAAGAGTCACTTGATCCACATAACATAATCTTTTTTGACCTAAAAAAGGCCATACAACTAAGAAAATCATGTTTTATATGGTTCTAAAGTAGAAAAGCATCTTTTTGACAACAAGAAACTTTAGGTTATCTCTCATAAAAACATATGAATCAACAATCTAGATGCAAATTTCGAAAGTTTGAGTAAAAAAAAATGACATGTCTATGAATTCGCCTTCTAAAAATTAAACTTGCAAAAGTGAAGAGTCTTACAGACAATTTAACATTTTAACTTTTGTGTTTTGGTTTCGATTATAGAACTTCTGTAAAGTTTAGAACATATTTTGTTAATGAAATTATCTGGCTAACAATAAGTCCAATATTCCATGATAATATTAGTCAACCAAACAACTCTCATTTCCTCTACTCCACTAATCTTGATCAAGCTACTATAATCAACTACAAACCGTTTTTTAGTTTTTAATTACTCACACGTTAGCAGGTCAACATTAAATAATCAAACAGATCATATACTGTATTGTCTAATTAAAGTATTTTTCGAAGGAGAAAAAAATATATTCTAAATTTGACTTGTCAATATTTCCATGTGTGTATGATAGATAGGAGGTGGAGTCACAAAACGACCAATCCTGAAAAACCAGTCTTTCTTCTACTAAGAGCACTCAATGGTAAATTAGTAATAGGTTGAAAATGAGTTGCAAAAGGGTTAAAACATTGGAGAGAAGGATTGATAATTAGCTACTGAAGCAACAGGTTGATATTTGCTCAACCTATAAAATTTTAGTTGTGAGTAATAGGTCAAGATTAATTTGAATAGCCTATTTGCATTGGAGATGAAGGTTGAAAAATGAGTTGATAATTTCAAAAGCTTATTGCATTGAAGATGCTCTAATGATGCCTAATCGCATCTTGTGAAGAAAACTTACATACCTCACAACTTTTTTCAACCGAAACTGATGGTGAAAAAAAAGCTAATTGAAGAGTCGAGACAAATTTTTAAATGCATAAGCACTTGCCGGAAGAGCTTTTAACACTAAATAATCTTTTAAATCATAGAACACTCTATGGAGTCTATTAGGGCAGTGCAAACGCGCTTAGACAAATTCGTACGTTGTTCTTAGTTGGCATATCCTGAGCCAAGCCACAGTGAAACACAGATGAAGGTTGAGATTTGTAAATATAACTCATTCCAGCACTTCTTAACAATCTAGAACAAAACATTCCCAGTCTAAAATTATAGATAATACTTGAAAAACAAATCAAAGGTTCTAAAGTTTCCAAATGTAGCGAAACAAAACTGAACACAAACACCACAGGCATTTAGCTTAGTATCCACCTTTAAGATCGTTGACAACATCATAGGGAATGGGAGTAACGGTCTCTAGAGTTGTACCTTCGACCATAAATCCTGGTTTGGGTCCCAAAGGTTGTCTCTTGGTACTGATGATCTCACCCTTAGCCTTGGCCTCAGCCTTTAGTTGGTCATTCTTCTTAACTCTCTGCTTGAACTCCTCGGTGCACCTTGATGGCATGACATGCTCGATTCGCACATGAATCCTCTTCTTGATAATTCTGTTGCCGACCTGCATAAACATTTAATTCGACATATTAACTTTCTATAGCTAGAAACTAATAATGATAATAATACAGTTAGACAAGCATACAACGCAAAATGAGACTGAGACTGTTGGTTACACAGTCAGCCTCCAATCGTATAAATTATGTATAACAAGACAGCAAAAGAAGTTAAGAACTTTAAAAACCAGTCATCTACCCATCTTAGTCAGATTAAGTAAATGCCGAACACATGTTTAACCAAAAGATATTGCATAACCAAAACAATACTACCTAGCTACTTAAAACGTAACAGCTCAAACTTTAGAAGATCACTCCTACTTATAGTAATGGAACTAACTCACAAACATGAAAATAGAATGGATGGGCATGAAGCGGAGTTGTTTCAACAAGAGGTAACTAGTACAAATTGTCTTAATTGCAAGTTTACAACAACAATACCATGTCAACAATCTCATGGCTTTCAAGGACAAATTCAAATATGTACTTCCAACAAAAGTAATATAGATTTAAGATTTTCTTTTTCCTATCCTAGTGTCTAAACTCACCTTATTACACATGAATGTAAAACTGTACTTCACAATTTAACACATGTCATAGAATAGCCTTATGCAATATCTCCCTTATTGTCTTGTTCAAAGTTTAAAAAACAAATAATCTATCAAAAGCACTTGGCATAGTCATATCAACATGAAACAAATAAGCACTTGGTGTTTGAGTGGAAAAAAGCTTAAAGCTATTTTGCTAGGCTTGAGGCTTGTATGATATGTGTATAATCTCAATTTAGTGCAGCAGACTATGAACTTACTACTTACTAGACTAATTTTCATGCTTATGGGTTATTCAAAATTGGAAAAACTTCTTTTAAGCTTATGAGCTTATCAACTTGAGACTATAGACTTGAATAAGCCATAAGCTCAAAAACTGATTTGAGTGAGCTTGTAAGCTTTCCAAATTCAAATAAGCATATTAGCAAAAAATCACTAATCAAAACACCCACTAACCAAAAATACACGTATATTAAGCTTATTAATTTAATAACAGAAAACCAAATCTCTGTAGATAGTTTATTACTCAGTAATTTTAAAAGACTTACATTTTTTCAAATCAAATGATATTAACTAAAATAAATTTGTTATGGTGAAAATAAAACAAACCTCGTGCAACAAGCAAAAAACATTGAGCTTAACATGAGTAAAAGAATCATAAACAGCTAAATATCACATTAGTAAAATCTTAAATGGGGAGTTTAGTAACATTAAAATTAGTTTTTACTCTCATATATTTTCTGAAACCTTCAATTAATCTAATTTGGATAAAATAATTCATCAATTTGTATACATTTTTTTCCAGTATTAATGTATCTTTTGCAACATTATTACATCCAAAGTTCCAAACAACCTACGAGAAATAACATTAACCTTATATTTGATAAGGAGAACTAAACACCTAAGCATCACATTACATGAAACAAAGCATCACATTAAATAATCCAACATTTTATAAAACATCATATTACATATCACTAAACTTCAAATCAACAACTAACAATCAACTATCTTCTAAGAGTTTGTTCGCTTTAAGCTTATTCGACTATTTTACGAGCTTACTAAGTCTAAAACTAAAAAAACCAATAACCTCAAATCGAAAGCTCAAAAGCCCACAAAAATAAGCTTATCAAAATTTCAATAAGCTCATAAACCCATCAAAGAAGCTTAAACAATCACCCCTAAATTATATTTAAAAAAAAAAAAAAAAAAAAAAAAAAAAAAAAACCTTGTACTGGTAAAAACATTAACCTTAAACTACTAAAAAACATAAATAAAAAAACATCACATTAGCATTACATAAAACTAAACATCAAACCAACAACTAGTAACAACAACAACCTTAAAATACTAAATAAACCTAAAAATGAAATAAAAAACAAATTAAAAAAAAAAAAAAGAAAAAGAAAAAAAGAAAAAGAAAAAAAGAAGTGATTTTATACCTGCTTGTTCATTTCAACACCAATAGCACGCTTGGTAACATTCCAAACCTGACCAGTGCGTCCATGGTAAAACTTATGGGGCATACCTTTATGAACAGCACCGTTCACCTTCACATCAACATAATCACCCACGTGATATGTTCTCAAGTATGTTGACAAATGAATGGTTCCCTTCTTCCTGAACCCTCTTGCGAACAAGTCCCTTGTTCTTGATCGCAACCCATGTCCGGCAGGCATTTTTACTCTCTGTGTGTGTGTTTGTGGAGGCGGCTAGGGTTTCGAAAATGAGATGTGTGGGTGGGTATAAGTGGGTGAGAGAGTATATTAGGGTTTGTGGGTTTTTGGGCTTTGTGGTTTTGGGCCGAAAGGTAGTTTATTTGGGCTTTGTGGTGTGTTTTTGGCTGACTAATTTTGAAGTTGCCAGTTGCTCTCGGATCTAAGATCGGTAATAATGGTCACCTTACTTTCACTTACATCTCAACGTTATATCATCTTTTTATCACATCACTTAACCCACCATGACACTACCTAACAAAAACACATAAAAATGCATCACTTTATACAAACATATCTCACAATATACCTTCACGCACACTCACAAACCAAAATAATAATAATAATAATAATAATAATAATAATAATAATAACACCCATTTTTACTTTCTTTTTCGTTAGGTGGCCTGCACCAGCTAACCTACACAAAAAGTTGGTCTTGGCGTGTGAAGAGCACATTCACCTCACTTGAGCACATGGTCTAATAAACAAGGTGTTTGGCAAAACTGACGGTAAAAGTAAACAATATGGTAAGTAAAATCAAGAAGCATTAGCATTTATATTCCAATACTTTCTTAAGTAAATTTTGTAAAACAAGTACTTGTTTTAGAAGCACTCATATCTTTTTAAAAAGGTTATTTAGCTTTTTAAAAAGGTTATTTAGGATTGAGCCTAGCCTCAAAAAGTTACTTAGGCTTGAGCTTGATTCGGCTAAACTTAAAGAGTAGTACATAACTAAAAAGGATAGAATTTTAAACTAAAGCTCATGAATTGAGATGGAAGTAGCCTGGAACTAGACTAGCCCACTCACATACATATTTTTTTTAGCGGCGAGTTAATACAATACTAAGTTAGGTATTCGATTATATAGCACTTGCTCAAAAGATAGTCCCTAACAACCTCGAATAATAATTAGTGATCCCACTCAACCCAATTAGTACAACCATTTTAACTTAAGGCCTATTACATTTTGGTGATGATTGTTTAAGTTTTTCTACTGACTCCACGCTCTTAGTGGTTAATAAAACATTATTGCCATGCAGTTGATTCCATTATTTTTTTTATGACAATGTCAAGATAAGCCTCAGGGATTGGGAGATTCATGAGAAGAATGGATTCATGAGGGAAAGGGGTAAATTCAATTGATGTGCATTCACCTTCGGGCATGAGTATGGGTTTATTTAGGTCAAGTGAACGAATGTGCTAGAAGACACGAGTAAAAATGCAAGCATACACATTACATGGGATTGTGTCCTTGTGGAATGGTCGGTTAACACTAAAAAGAGAGGCATGATGTTAGAGTTTTCTTTGCCAAATTAAATATTTCAAAAAGAATCAATTGGCATGATGTTCCCAACTAGTGTTTTGACCGAAAAAGCCAAAACACTAGAAGAAACCGAAAAAGCCAAGAAGTGAATGAAAAACGCTTTGATGTCCGGTTCCGTTTTAAAAACCTTGTACCCAACCTATGGGCAAGTTACATACAATTAAGATTTTGTTAATAAAAGTACATTAGAGATATGAGAGGCCATAACAACGCAAGTCTGATAAGAGCACTTTCAATGGTAACGCACGAGGTGCGTTAAGGTGACTTTAACATGCGTTAAAGGCACGTTATTGATGCACTTGCTCGCGTTAAACGTGCGTTAACACGCCGGGTTAATCCATTAACCCGGCGTTAAGGTGATGTGGCTAAAAAAAACTTTTTTTTGTCACTTTTGGCCCCTCTAAAATTTATAACATTTGGAGTAAAAGATAATGGAAATTACAAAACACCCCCTTAGTTCAATACATGCAAGAAAATGTTCAATAAAACGCAAGAAAATGTTCAATACAACACAAGAAAAACATACAACTAATTAAGTATCTAGATAGATTTGTAATTGTCGATGAGATCTGACTTCTCCTCACACACTTGCAACACTTGTTCTCTAACCATTTTCAAGGCGACCTGCAGTTGCAGATCCGTTTCATCATTTCTTAATAGAGTTTCTAGACCAACCCTAATAATTGGATGGTCTTGAGGCAGCTCACGTAATCGTTCGACCTCTGGAGCCCGAGTATGCATCTGTCGAATAGTACGAGCTATCTCACCTAACAGGTTGTTAATCAACTTAAGTTCATTTTCTTGTTCATTGCGTAATCGTGTAAGGATTGCTCTTTGCACCTCAGTTGGTTGGTTAGCCATAGTGTTTGTGTGAAATTTAGTTGTAATTGTGTGACAATACGAAGTTGAGTAAGGATGGTATTTATAGGGAAACTAGTCGTTAGAGAATTTTATTGGAGAAACTAGCCGTTAAGCCTTTTATTCAAACTCAAACTTAAACTGACATAACATCACAAACGAAGCGGAAATACTTAACATAAACCAACACACGATACAGGAATACAAAAGCCATTAATCCATATATCTTAGCCAAGTGGTGTTGTTTTTCAAAATCAACCACACTTGAAAATATTTGAAATCTTTCCCACCGTTGCATTCTTTGAAAACGTTCATTGCATATTCAAGACGAACATCTGGCTCACGTGTAGGCTGCAAATTCAAGTAAATTTCATGAAATTTTTGGCAATCACAGTTCATTCTTGCCTACTTACTCGTTAGCTGGTTTTTGCTACAAAAAGGACCGTCTGATTGTTCATTGAACTTTTGTGTTACGACTTGCCAAAAAGGTCCTTCACTGGCATGGAATTCGTGAACGTTTTGCCACATCTCGGCTAGCCAGCTTTCTTCTTCAATAAACTAACGATTTGCCATTGTAAATTTCTTTAGAAAGTGAAGTGTGTGCAACATTGTATGATAATGTATGCTTTATATAGGAGGGTATAAACGTTTAAGATTCGAATTTCAAAACCTGAGCGGGATAATTTTAAATTTTCAAATTTCAAAATTTCAAAAAAAAAAAAAAAAAAAAAAAAAAAAAAAAAAAAAAAAAAACGTGTGCAATAAACATTTAATGTTCAAACGTGTATGATAATGTATGAAATATTAGTTTTAGTTGAGGGTTGAATTTGAAAATATTTGAATTAAAGCTGAGTTAAAGCTGAGTTATTGTTGTGAGTGTTTTTGTGTGAGTTAAGGTTAAAGTGTTAAAGCTGATGTGGCGCTGACGTGACACTGAGTTAAAGTTTAACGTGAGTTACTGATGTAAGTGCTCTAAGTTTAACATAAATTGGTTAACTTAATTTAATGTTAAACAGATCAAACAAACTCTTTTTCTTTGAAGGGTAAACCAAATAAACTCTTTACGAAGAAAACTTAAGCTACACATAGGGTAATCTACCCACTATGAATTAAAACACAATAAAAATATAATTAATGATTTGTTGGATGAAAGAGGAGAATATTATTCATTCTCTCCTAATGAATCAGTGCTACCTCATTCGGGTAAACTACCCGGTGGGTAGGTGTATCCATGCCCACTCTTTACCTTCCAAAAAAGAACGTCATTACAATATAGTCATTAAAACCGGTTAATTTTTAACGATATAGTAAATATGACATATTGAATATCCACCTCATTTAAATACATTTAAAATAATTTCCACGTCATTGAATTTTTACCACCTCATACATGCCTAGATCTAAAAAAACATGTCTACCCCATTCAATATAGTCATGCTGACTTATTGACTTTCATTTTACTTATCTTCACCTATACATGCCTAGATCTAAAAAACATGTCTACCACCAAAAAAACCATCGTAACCCATTTCAAACTTCTCAATTTTTTGGTTTATATACTATCAACAACTTATATACCTACATCTAAAAAACATGTGTACCAAAAAAACAATCGTAACCCATTCTAAACCTGTGTACCAAAAACACATGAACCGGTGTCATCTTCTTCCTCATCTGATGATGGTGGTGGTGGTAGGGGATCAGGTTGACTTTTTTTTGGCCATTGTTGGTATGTTGGTAATTAGAGTAGGTGTGCTTTGTTTTTTTGTTTTGTTTTCGAATCAAGAATATGTTGGGTTAGTTGTATAGATCTTAAATTATATTTTGTCTTGAAATGAATAAAGCCTAAGATATTGTTTCTTGTTTTGGTTGTTTTAGCTTTCAGTGGTTTTGGTTTTCAAGGTTTCCTAGTTACTCCATCTTTTGTTGTTTAGTCAAATGAATGAGTAGTTGTTTTTAGTCAAAGAAAGATTCATTTGTTTAGTCGAATGAATGGTGATTGTTTGTGTTTTGATGTCGCCGGAATCTGCTTCTGTCCCGCCGAAATCTGCTGGTGTCGCCGGAGAAGACAAGTTGAGGGATTTTGAGTATTATCATTGGATTATTTGTTTCATTAGATCCAACAGTTTTATACTTTTATATATCATTTAATTAGGAATCAAGTCTATTATTTACCATTTGTATTTGTATTAGTGTGATAATTTTTTGGTTCAAATCACACTTGAGCTCGCCGGAAAATATGAAGATTGCTGGAGAAGATGATAGTTACCGGAGTATGTAGTGGTGATGACATAAGCATAAATATGACACATAAGCTAACACCTAAGCATAAAAAAAATAAAAAAAAAAATGACAAATAAGCTTGGTTACCGGTTTACCAGGTAGCCTATGAGCAAAATGACTATATTGTCGAAAATTAGCAAGTTTTACATACTAAATTGGTAATAAAAATAGTTTGTTACCTAACTCTATAAAGTTAGGAAAGTATGTTGCTAATTTATGGACTTTACCCTAACACAAATTAACACCCACTTATTACATACTCTGTAGTTCACAATTACTGTACTTTATTGGTGATGGCCATTTCCCAATACGCATTCTACTACTTCTTAATCATGCAATATCGCAAAACAATAGTATTAGAGCCCGGGGGCGGGGAGTGGTAACTTGGATCGGCGTTATTGTCTAAGTGGCACGAAAATAACTTGACAACTTGAGTTAGAACCATTTCCAGGCATGCTACGTTACTTTTGCGTTGTAACTTGAGTTATTGTAGTAACTCAAGTTATAACTTGGCAACTTGAGTTACAACCATTTCCCACCCGGTGTTATTTGGTGTTAGACTGGTTTGCGTTTTTTTTTTTTTTTTTTTTTTTCAGTGGGTCTCAAAAAGTGGTGTTATTTGGTGTTATGATTTTCTGGTGTTTTTTGGCGTTATGTTATTTGATATTAAGATAATGTGACTCTGATATGGCTTTGAGTTATGTCATAACTCAAGTTATGACTCCCTAGGCTCTTATGTTTGAACATTGCATGTTCACATGTGTGCAATGCTTCAATTTTCTTACAGTCCATATATATAAACTCACCTAATCCCATATGAAGTACAACGTCGATTCAGGAAGTTTCCTTTGCTTCCTTCTTGTATGTTTGACCAAATATTACTGTAAATAAACTTGTAGTATGATGCTAAGAAAAAAAAAGGACTCAGCCCTTAAAACAAGCATTTGAATACAAAATTATAAATTCTAGACCCAAAAACATAACCATCTAGAAACATTTGGTTTTTGACACTCTTATATAAACAAGTGCTTCACCAGGCACAAATCATCAACTCTTCTCATTCTTTCACATATTTTTCATTGCATCATAATACACAAAATGGCTGTGTCGAGGACCGCTATTGTTATATCGGTTGTTCTTCTTGTATCTTTTCTCATTAGTGTCGAATCCCAACAATTTGGAAGAAGGTTGTCGCAACGCTCTTTAGGACTAAGAAAAGAAAAACTAAGTCATTTTCGAGTCTATTTCCATGACATAGTCTCTGGCCCTAACGTTACTGCTATTAAGATTGTCGAAGCCACCAGAACGAACCGCACTGCAGAGACTGGTTTTGGTGACATCACCATGACCGATGATCTGTTGACAATGGGCCCGGAACGAACTTCCAAGCTCGTTGGTAGAGCACAAGGGATGTATGCTTCAGCCAGCATTAACGGAGTGGGCATGTTGATGGCTATGAACTATGTATTTGTTGAAGGGAAATATAATGGTAGCTCTTTGAGTATTTTGGGCCGAAATGCAGGGATATGGAATGTGAGAGAGATGCCGATCGTTGGAGGAAGTGGGCTTTTTCGATTTGCTCGTGGTTACGTTGAAGCTAGAACTCATAGTTTTAATATGACTGATGGCAATGCTGTTGTCGAACACAATCTATATGTTTTACATTACTAGTTACATCTTTTTCTTAATAAAACAAAACCCCTAGTGGGGACTTTTCATTTCAAAAAAATCAAATAATTCTTTATTAAGTAATAAAATTTTTATTTTATTTTTTATTTTAAAGATTTTTAATAAAAAGAGCCTTAAATATTTCCTAATTTAACCAAAAAAATTGTAAATTCGTTTTAGGTGAAAAGTGAATGAAAAGTTATATGTGTCAAAAGTATGAAAAAAAAAATTAAAAAGGTAGTGTGAATGTACAATATGTTCAGGGGTTTAAACAAAAAATTTGAAAAACAAAACCACAATCAAACACAACCGGTTTAATCATATATCGACAAAAAAAATATATAAAAAAAATAAAATAAAATAACCAGCAAACCCTTAATTTACCAAAACAAAATCGAACTCATCAATTATCACGTTTTTAAAAACTCGAGCGATCATGGGTTATTCTTGCTTATTTGTGGCTTCACAAAGAAGGTACAATACATTATTTTTTCAATTGGTGTTCGAGATTAGATTTTTACATTTGCTTATATAAAGGTTTTTTCACAAATTGATAACTGTTTTTTTGTAATTAATTATCAATCCCAGATGAATCATTAATCAATAAAGCAAAATATCAACACAGTGAAGAGGTACATCAATCTTTTAAAAAAGGTTAAGTTTTTTTTTTTTTTTTTTTTTTTTTTCTTCTCAAATAATCAAAATGTAGGCTTATTCCATTGTAATAGAGTACTGTAATAGAGTACTGACAAGCCAATTTGTTTGCTTTTATACACTTGATACGTGGGAATCGCACCAGGCTTTACCTCTCAAGGGATCTTGAGAAGCTTACAACCCCCACCAGGCAGTGTATCTGATCGTTGTAGTATAGTATAGTGACAAGTACCGGGGGATTGATCGTTCAGCTAGGAATAGTGTCGCTAGGATTAGAAAACCTAAATACTAGTTCTAAAGATGAGGGATGATTATTTTTGTATTTTTATATTTTTTAGAAAGCAAGTAAAAATCTCGGGTTTGAAGGATTTGGGCGGAATTAGTTGCTAGTCAACTAACCCAATACTAAAGATGCAATCAAAATAAAATACTAGAAATGAAAATAAACTAAATTAACTAAGGTTGTGAGCAATAAGTGGAGAAGTTGTGTTTACTTAGATTTCACTACTCCCTAGATATCTTTTACACGTTAATTACTTGTTATAGTTGCGTGGATGACGGATTGTATTCCTTAATACCATTCATGGGGTGGCGCAATTAATTCCCCAATCCTATAAGTGCCTACTTCACTCCTATGTCGAGCCGGCTAAGAAGCTCCTAACATGGGATCATTAGAATTTACCCATGCATTAAATACAACCAATAAAACCTAGTGCACGTCAGTTCATGTTTCCTAAGACGTTCAAGCATTTTACCAATTGGAGATCTGCCAGTTTTCTTAAGCCTAACATCGAAATCATTCATCCAATACAACCATAAACAAGTAATCAACACATAATTAACATCTAGGTTTCATTAGATCCAAGCAAACACAAGATAGATCTAGCCTAGCATGATGGAATTAAGACAAGAACAAGATATAGACAACCAACACATAGACATATTGATTGAATTAAAAGAATACTTATGTCAATTACACATGAAAGGGTTTAAGGGCTGAAAACCCTTGAAAAACCTGTAAAGTTCGTACTAAGTTCGGCCTTAGGGTTTCTCCAAAACTTTTCTTTTTTTATGAATGAAAATTAGAAAACTATATATAGGAAATTGAGGCTGACGGCGTCAAGACCAAATTGGTGATGCCGTCATCTCGCCGCCAAAAAAATTCTCGGACTGCCTTGATCTACTTCTGACGCCGTCACGTTATAACTTTTTCCAGGCCGTCACGTATTTTACTCTTGACGCTCTACCTTGTGACGCCTTCATTTCTGTACTGGGTCGTCATGAAAATTACTCTTGACGCCGTCAGGATTTTACTTTTGACGCCGTCACCTACTGTTCTCAGCAAGGAAAATTAGGACTTTGGCGTTTTCTTCACTTTTATGCTCCAAAAACGTCCGAATTGCTTCCTTTTCCAGATTTCTCTCTCAAAGTACCTAAAATCACAAAATGAACGATTTAGGGCAATATTTGATCAAATAAATTCAATTCCGGGCTTAAATGACCCCCTAAAAGTGGTTCATTTTTCGCCTCATCATATACCCTTACACTTGAGATTTGCTTGTCCTCAAGCAAATGCGCTTTTATTCTAATCAAAATACAAGTTAGGGGTCATTTAACACTAATATAAAAGTAATTACAACAAATAATCGTTCCACTAAAGACCAAAGACAAGCACGGAGGTCATACACTAGCACCTCACAAATAGTGTTTAGATACTCACATCTCTCGGGTGTAATAAAGTATAAATTACAATATGGAAACGGAAGATATCTCTCACTACCTGTCATAGCAAAATAGATTACCATAGGCTTGGGAAAGGATCAAACCTCCACCACATGGCGTAAGCACCTAGGATAAACTATCAAAGAGGTCTTTTAAAGGGTTGTAACGTTAGGTGTAGGGATATGAAATACACGGTTTTGTTGGATAAAGGAAGTTTTTACTGGTGGCGAACTAACAATCTTGGTTAATTACATGTACAATATGGCGTTGCTAAGCCAAGACTAGACTCGACTTAAGCTAATAAATGAAAAATAACAAAAACATAAAATAAACATAGAATGAAACGGGATGGTAGTCCGTATGTTTTTTCTCTTTTTCTTTTTCTATTTTTCTTTTTCTTGATTTTTTTTTTTTTTTTTTTTTTTTTTTTTTTTTTTTTTTTTTTTTTTTTGCATACACTCTTACCCTACTATCCAAAATAATACCTCATAGGGAATGGAAAATTCCTCTTACACTTGAATCTTTACATACTTTACAATAAACTAATCTAATAACTCGAATTAAGAAAATCAAAACACTTGGAGCACTTTTAAGATTAACGTACATATGGGGGTAATAAATGATGTTCTTCCCCATTACTCCATAAATAAGTACTTTACCCATGAGTCCCAATCGTCCCAAAACAATATGTACAAGGATATGACTCGACTTAGCAACCATGTAATCAATTAGATAGTTAACTTAGGGTTTAACAAATAACAATAATGCACTAAAAATGAGCGCATACACGGAAGGCTAAGGCGATTTGGGTGTACATTTAAGTGGGGTGTAACAAATTCTTCCTTTAAGTAAAATGCTTAAAGTTAGAAACGAAAAGATAGGCTCGGAGGGGGGTACTAGGGGTTTCGTGTACTAAAAATGAGTACAACGCTAAGGTGTGGGAAAAATTAGTTGACTTAACTAGCCAAGTAATATGACTTAAATGGTCAAGTAATTATGATACGGGTTTAACACAAGGGTGATCTTAATGCCTCTTATCATGTAGTAAATCCTACTACACGAATGTAGTCTCACTAGCGGTCTTGGAATGCATCACTAACGCAAGTTCTAGAATCTAAATGCTGCCGGTACACTCATAAGCACTAATAGTAAATGCTTTTCCTATCAAATCTAAAGGCGAACCTCACATATTTGGGTGGAAAATTTTTCTGAATATACGGTTATGTGCTAGTCATACAATCTCCTATCCATGAGACGCTTGCTATGGCTAAAGTTTCACTCCTAAATGTTGTAAAAAATTTTAAATTTGGCGCTAAAATTGCACTAACAAGTATTTCTCATAGTTTTATTACACACCTACTATTAAACAAAACAAACTCAAGCGAAAGTGTACATGTAAGGTATCATCATTTTACCCTCCCCTTACACTTAAGATGAACATTGTCCCCAATGTTCAAGTAAAGAATGTAAAAGTGAAAAAGTAAAAAGAATGAAATCAAATACTCCCCTGATTCGCTCGGTATGGATAATAAGGTGGCCAGGTTAGATCTTCCTCCAAGAAAATGAACAATCAAAGCTTCCCTTCCAGAAAATAAATCATCTTCTTGTCATACATAACCTGTAAATCCTGAGAAAATAGACCAGACAACCTCGCATAAAATCGGCGGCAACCTACATAAGTTACTAAATCCTAGAAAACAAAATAAGATATAATGCTTGTGGAATGAAGTTTGCAGATTTCTTGGAGATTATAAAACTTAATAATTCACAAAAACCATAAGACTCTGTTAGAAAAACAAAACCGGTAAAATTTCCAGATTTTTACACGTGACGCCGTCAAGAGTTAACTCGTGACGCCGTCAGAAGTGACCTGCAGAAATTCTTATGTTAAGTTTCCGGAAATTTTCTGGAAAAACTTGGTCCTACTTCCTGGAAAATCCTGCAAAACTTCATTATCACTCAATACAAGCATTTGACTCTAACAAATACGAATATACATGCTCATTTAATATTGTGGAGATTCATGATCGGTTTGTTTCTTGAAAACATATTTGGGGTTTCCCCTTACACTTATCTTTTGCAAAAATACTTTTAGGTGGAGTTAAGACTAGGCCAAAACAACAAAGTAAAGTATTTCCACTATTTAATTGAGAAACATGATCTACCAACAATAAAAATAAAGCATGCATACGGAAGCAAATAACAAACAAATAAAATAAAATCACACAAAAACATGGGTTGCCTCCCAAGAAGCGCTTTTCTTTATTTACGAGTCTTGTAGCTAGACTCAAGGTCATGGGTTACTACGTGACCTCATCGTTGGTTCCACTCTCCAGGTCGTCTTCTAAACCAGTTTTGTATTCCGGACCTAGTTGCAAGCATTCTTTGTAGAAACCAAGCATCCTACTTTTCACATACTCTACTCCTCTACGTCTATCCTCCTCATTCCTATAATAAGCCATTTGCTTGTGTTCTTTTTCTATATTAGAGAGGAGGCGGTATTGCTCAATTTTGTAGGGCATTTGGTAGGCAACCTCATCATTCTCTCCCTTGAATCTAACTATCCCTAAAGTCGGATCATAACTCATCCTAGTGGCCTCAACAAATGGTTTTCCGAATATTATTTGGCTTAGGCAATCATCTATCACCGGACGAGTGTCTTCCACTATCATAAAATCGATCTCATAGGTGAAATTACCTATAATCACATGCAATCCCTTCACTCTTCCTACAAAATTACTTATCAAATTCTTATTGGGCATCATCCTAAAATCAAGTTGTTTCTTCATCAACCAATTGTAATAAGTCCTAGTCATGATGTTAACAGGAGATCTAGGATCGATGTAAGCTTTCCATATATGCATGTGCCCAATATTGCATGGTATGTTAATGTTAGAGGGGTCTCCCATTTTGATAAGGGGTGTGCCAAGGATATATGGTCTCTCGGGACTATCGAATAAATCCTTATGGTATTCCCGTTCTTCCTTGGTGGGCATCTTATCAATGTATTTCTCTATAGTTTCTACTTCCTCTAATTCCTCTCCCTTATTAACCTCAACTTCCCTACTTTCATCCGTAGTCTCGGTTTCTATTCCAACTTCATCCTTGTCACTTTCTTCTATCTCCTTATCTATTGGTTTAATGGTGACAACATTGACAAAGTGAACATGTTTGGATGATGAGGGATCCTTAATTTGGATTCCGTTATTGGTGTCCCTAGTGTCCTTCCTAGGTGTGGTTAACGCTTGGTTGTTGAGGGCCTTCAACAAGTTGTCAATCTTGTTGGTCATCTCCGTCTGTTGTTGGTTGAATTCGGTTTCAAACCTAGCTATGCGAGCTTCTTGAGATGCCATGAATTTAGACATCAACCCTTCAAGATTGTTGGTACTACTATAGTTGTTAGAAGGATTGTTGTTGAAAGTACGGTTGGAGGGTAGACCGTTTGGTTGGTAACGATTAGGCGGATTGGAAGAATTGGGTTGATTTTGTTTCCACCTAAGGTTTGGGTGATTTTTCCAAGAGGGGTTGTATGAATCACCGTAAGGTTTTGGCTCGGGCTTGAAAGTGTACCACTTATCTCCCGCTTCGTCGGTACGCGTGGATGCGTAGTCCGCAAAAGCTGTTCCGGGGAGTTCCACACAATCACGAGTGTCATGGGGACCACTACATAATTCGCATGAAGAAGTGATTTTGTTCACTTGGCTTGAAGGCTTAGGAGTGATGAGTGTGTAAATACTCATCATTTTTATCATATCTGAACTGCCAAAACATCCAAAAACACCCAAATACGCACCAAAATACACAAATTATCCCAAAAGTGTGTTTTATATGTTTTAGATGCAAAATATTTAAAAACAAATGAAAAACGAACAAAGTTTGCACAATTGGCAGTTTCAGTCCCTCAAGTTTCAAAATTTGACAAAACTAGTCCCTGGAAGTTTAAAACGAAAGAAAAGTCAACCCAAGGCATGGAAAAGTCAAAAATTATGAAAAACGATCCTTGGGTAAAAAGTTTGAGAAAATTACATGTTTGGCCCCTGTACTTTGCAATTTGGCAAAAATGGTCCCTGCAGTTTTGAAAATTACACAAATGGTCCCTGGGGAAATTTAAATTGTAAATTTACATGGAAGGTCCTTGTGGAATAATAACATGACATGAATAGCCCTTTGAATCAAGTTTGGAAAAGTGTCAATTCCAGCCCCTAATTTTCAGAATGTGTCATTTTTAGTCCTTGTGCTAATATTTCAATAAACCAAACGGACCATACTACTACTACTACTCCCCAAATAATACTTCACCCCAGTCCAAAATCCAGCCCACTCCATTCTCCCAGCCCAACACCTTACAAAGCCCACCCCCTTTCTCTATTATTTAAAACGGTCAACTTGACCGTTTGACTCACCACCTCCCCAAAAACCAACACACGTGACCTGCTACTATCCCTAACCTCTGCAACCTTCATCATCACCCCCCCCCCCTCAACACTCAACCATCATAACCTATTCCCCCTCCTAACCCTCCAAACACTACCCTCTAAAATGCACTTCTGGCATCAATAATCCAAAGAAACAGACAAGGAGAAATTGGGCGGCAAAACATTTAAACGGCTAGGATTGTTTCTTTTGATCCTATGGTCAAGAAAGAGTGCTGGGAAGAGTCCAAAGTATGCTCAGAAACCCTAATTGGGCATTATAAAAAAGAGAAGAGGAGCTGTGGAGCAGAGTTAGATTATTTTTAGTGTAAAATTAGCTTATTGTCCAAGTTCTTGTAATTTTAATTTCAATCAAAAACTCTAGTTGTAATTCATTTCCCTTTTATTAATATAAGGATTTCAGTTGTTCAATTAAATTTCAGTTTACATTTCAACTTTAACATAAATAGAAGAAAATAAAAAAATCAAAAAAATAAAAAATCAAAACAAGAAAAATGGTGAAGAAGCAAGGAGCATGATAAATAATGGATGGTCCTTGGTTTTAGTGCCTTGTGGAAGGCTGTAGGTGGTCACTTGGGTCCTTGGTTCAGTTTGTTGAGCAGGATTGCACAATGTGAGCTAGTTCTAACTTTTTCCTTATCTGATGATTCATAGTTATTAAGCTGTTTGTTGTTGTGTTGTTAAGTTTATTTCAAGTTTACTACTGATTATTTAGACTAAAAATAGTTGGTAGTTGATTAGTTTTACTTGTGCTCTAAACTCTTGTTCTAACTGTCATGTTTAGTATAAAATGGTGTAATGGAATATTGGTAGGTGTGATCTTTGTTTATGTGTAACATAAGCTCATTAATATTTAAAAAGATGAATTATCTTAGTTAAAGCTTATGTTTGTTCATTAGATACCTAAGAGGCTAACTTTTGCATGTTCACTGTGTAACTCTAATAATTGCTCACTAGTTAGTTGTTGGTGGTTTGTGGTTAATGTTAGTGTATAATCAGTTAGGATAGCTAATTAAATAATTTAGCATCAGATTTGTGGAGTCAATCACTCATAAGCCTTGAAAAACATCAAAACTGTTAACACTAGGGGTGTTTGGTTTAAGCCTTTCTGAGTTGATCTTGTGGTTTATTGAGGTAGCTTCTGTTTCAAACATCTCACCCAGGTTCTAAATTACTTAGTTCTAAAGCTACTTTGTCAATTTCATAAAGAAAAGTCAAAATAAACTTTAACCTCACCCAATCTGTCATCTGTTGGATTTTTGTGTTCTTTGTTCATGCTACTGAGTTCATATTGTGATATTATTGATCAATTCAACCTTAAGTCAGTCTAATACATCATGATCAGTTAGTAGGTTTGATCCAAAGATCATATAAGTCAAACTATCATCAAATTTCAAAAAGTCAAAAGCTGTTTCAGTCATTTTGCTCAAACTTTGGAGGTCTTTAAATTGCTTGATATAAGGATTTAGGATCTGAGCTTTTACAAGCTTATTCTCTACCAGCTAGTTGATTTTTAGGATTTTTCTTAGATTTTTTGGAATTTGTTTAGTGGGTCCCACAAGGCCTCAAAGAGACCTGCAGGGCAACCCTCTCCCCTGTGCACAGTCAGTCACCACCACACCACCACCTTTGGTGGTGGATTGTGGCCACCTCAGTGGGCCCCCAGCCTTGTGATTGGTTCCAACTTGCTCACAAGCTTGCACACTAGCTTATTCAACCTAGCTTATTCAACCTAGCTTAGGCTTTTACCCTCTGTGGACCCCACCTGTTTAAGGGGTGTTTGTTTGTCCCAGAAATCTGTTTCAGCCTAGAACCTTTTGAGCTTATTATGTGCTTATTGCTTAATCAGGCACCTTATCTGGTTGAGTTTAGCCTATAAGTATCTAATTAACTTATTTGAACCTGACTTTACATCAGTGGACCCCACACAAGCGTATTTAAGCTCATTTCCTTCATTGGTCAAACAAAGTCAAACTGTGTGGCTTTTCACTTAGCACACAGCTTATCTTTGAGCTTATTCAAAAGTCCCTCCATTAAAGTTCCATATTTTGAGCAGTGAATCAGTTGTGTAAATGAAAAATTGGAAAAAGCTAAATTTTTAGAAAGTGATAGCTTCTATTTAAGCCATTTTGGCTTATTTTCTGCTTATTTATAAGCAATTTTCATTTTTAAATTTTTCTTAGGCTTATTTTTAGTTAAAATAATTTTAGTAATTTTTTCAGATTTTTCCTAGTTCATTTGGTATTTTTAATAATTAATTTTAGTTTAAATTAATTAAATAATTAGTTTTAATTAATAATTAATAATTAATAATTAAAAGGTAGAAAAATTAGGTTTTCTGTTTTAAAAATAGTTTTATAATATTTTAGATTTTTCTAAATTTAATTTTCATTTTTTTAGTTAATTTTCATAATTAATTAATAATTAGTGTCATTTAGTTAATTAAAAAGTAATTAGAAATTAGTAATTAATTAATAGTAATTAATTAAATAGTGTAAAAATTATTTTTCTTTTTCTAAAAATTTTCTTAAGTCATTAGGATTATAAAAACATAATTTTCACATTCGTAGGACTTTATTTGCTCACGTTTCACTTTTTATTTTGCGCGTTCGCGTTATTTTTAATTCAAACGCGCGTTTTTAGGTTAACTTACGTTTCTAGATAATCTGATCATCAGTAATTGTTCCAATAGTGTTTATAAGTTATTTTCAATCTTAATCTCGTAGTATAATCACTCAAAGCAAATTTCTGATCCTCCTGTTAAATCACCCGATCACTTTAAACGTTTTTTAATACAATTGCTTACCTCGCTGGGACATAACGACCCGGGAATACACTGTACTCCTTGGTTAATTGGTTTTAGACGTTTGACTAGGTTGACCATTACCTGAGAAACTTAGTTGACCGTTCAGAACCAATCAAGGAGCTTCATAGGATTTCATGAGAAACTTGACTTGGTCCTCAAGTTCCATGATCATACGGTCGGGAGTGCTAGAATTGTTCGAAGGCAAAGATATTGCCTTGACCGTTTTGTTCAAATCACGGGGATCATTCCAACTTTCGTTGTCATAGAGAGCAAGATCTTCTATGAGTTCCCATGATTGTTCCGTACTTTAATAGTTAAGAAAATTGCGAATATTTTTCATAGGGATTTTATCATCCTAATTCGGTGATTAAATTCTTAGTAACAAATATGATATTTGGTTAACAGAAAATTATGTATGACATTTTATGAGTTATTATAATTATAATCTAGACTAATTACCGCAAAATGTTTAAAGACAAACTAGTTGTTTTAACTATTTTAAAGGTGCTACATACATTGTAGGATGGTGTACCTTTCTTAAAGAAGCCATTCACTTGTGATTATTGGTTTAAGTTCACTATTGATTTGCCTCGATCTTGTTTTGTTGAAATTTTGTGTTAGTGCATGCGCACTCGTTCACAATCGAAACGAAATCGTCAACTTAAAAACGTAACTGAGTTACGTCCTATTGTTGAGGATCCAGTTCCGAGAATGGACGGTAATCAAGAACCACCCATCATAGATGATGCAGCTCCTGATCTCCGAACGATGGAGGAGTTGTGTCAACCCACAATGCTCGGAAGAGGGGGCCCCATTGCCCCTCTTAACATTGCTGCCACTGATTTTGGACTTAAACATCACATGATTCAACAAGTCCAGAACTCGTGTCAATTTCATGGCTTACCTGGTGATGATGCAAACATGCATCTTGATAAATTTCTTACCATCACCCAAAGCATGAAGCAGAATGGTGTCTCCGATGATGCCCTTCGTCTATCTCTTTTCCCCTATTCTCTAACCCATCATGCCACTGCATGGTTTGATCGACTTCCTAAGAACTCGATTCACACTTTCAAAGAAATGGTGACAAAATTTTTAGCCAAATACTTTCCACCATCCATGGTTTCTAAGTTACGAAATGACATTAGTAACTTTCGTCAGCATCCCGAAGAGTCTCTATTTGAGGCATGGGAACACTATAAGCTCTCAATTGATCAGTGTCCTAACCATAACATGTTACTCGTTACCCAAATAGATACTTTCTATAATGGGTTGACATTGAGACACCGTGATATTCTCAATGCTGCTGCTGGTGGGACCTTTATGAAAAGGCGCCCCGAAGAGTGCTATGATCTCATTGAGAACATGACTGCCCATCATAATTTCTGGGATTCCTCCGCTAAGAGGGAAGAGTCATGTAAGTCTGTCACTCCAGCATCTTCTGAAATAGCGATCCTCACTAAAAAGATGGATGATTTCGCTACGGCTATGTTGAGGATGAACCAAAGTATCCAAAATCAACAAGTCCAAACTCAACAAGCCAAAGCCGTTAGTCAAAGTTGTGAAACTTGTGGAGGTCCACATGCTTATTCCGAGTGTCCAGCCACTAGTGGTTACCCTCATGAGGACGTATATGCTGCTCAAGGTTCCTATAATTCGGGAGGTAATAACTACCAACCGCAAGGGGACCGCAATCTTCTTAGCTATCGTTCTAACAATTTCCTTGGACCTCCCGGATTCAATCAAAACCCTAATGTCCCAAACCGTAACCAGAACCAAAATCAGAATCGAACAAACCAAGGTTACCAAAACCAAGGAAATGTCAATCCAAACCAAAACCAAGGTTTCCATCATAACCAAAATCAAGGTTTCCAAAATCAAGGAAACTACAATCGAAACCAAGGTCAAAACAACTATCAGGGAAACAATTCTCATGGACATGGCAACCAACATCAGGGAAATTTTCAAAACCACGGTTCTCATCAAAATAACCGTGCTCAAAATTTTCCCAATCAAAATCAAGCCATCACTCCAACTACTCAGAATTACCCTAACCAAGCTCCTCCTAACAATACTCATGCAATTGTCCCAACGGGTCCTTCACATGAGGAGTTGTTGAGACAATTCATGAAATCTCAGGAGGAAATGAATAGGGTAATGATGACTCAGATCGCAGACCTTGTTAAGAAGTCTTTAAATGATCGACCCTCGGGCTCAGGTACTACTTTACCTAACAACACGATCGCTAATCCGAGGGGCGATGTTAAAGCGATCACAACGAGAAGTGGTGTTTCCTATGATGGTCCCAAAGCTCCTACTACCTCTTCTTCTCCTCCCAAGGTAGTAGAGAATGAGCCTGAGGTGACAAAGGACAAGGTGCAATTTACTAGTACACGAAGTACCGCACACGTCCATCCTCAGGTTGTACCAGAAACCGTACCAAAACCAGGAGTTGTGTTTGAACCACCAACAACTCCTGAAGAGAACCCTAAATCAAAACCTTCACTACCATATTCATCTCGGTTACAAGACCAAAAGCTCCGCGAAAAAGCAAATCATCAAATGGAAAAGTTCTTTCAAATTTTCCGAGATATTCATTTTGATATCAGCTTCGCGGATGCTCTCCTTTTGATGCCTAAATTCGCATCGACAATCAAAAATCTGTTAAACAATAAAGAGAAGCTATTTGAAATGGCACGAACTCCACTCAATGAGAACTGCTCTGCGGTTCTTTTGAAACAGCTTCCCGAGAAGCTAGGAGATCCGGGAAAATTCCTCATTCCATGTATTTTCCCCGGAATGGTTGAGTGCTTCGCCTTGGCCGATCTAGGTGCAAGCATCAACTTGATGCCTTATTCAATATGGAAAAAGCTCTCTCTTCCGGAACTCACCACCACCTGCATGACTCTCGAGCTTGCAGACCGCTCAACATCTCGTCCCCTCGGCATTTCCGAGGATGTATTTGTAAAGGTGGGGAACTTCCACTTTCCGGCAGATTTTGTGATTGTTGATTTCGATGCTGACCCGCGAGTTCCTCTCATTCTTGGGAGAGGATTCTTAAGGACGGGTCGTGCGTTAATCGATGTGCACAAAGAGGAAATAACTCTTCGTGTTGGTAATGAAGCAGTAACGTTTAACCTCGATCAAACTTCGAGGTACTCCTCTAATTATGACGCTGAAACGGTTAACCGAATTGATGTCATTAATGTTGCGTCTGAGGAGTACTCTCAAGAACTTCTTGGTTACTTACCGAGTGGCAGTCCCACTCCATCTACTGAGCCTATCATATCCGACTCTTCCCCTTCTCTCACTCCTTTTGAGGGAAGTGACTTTCTTTTGGAAGAGGTCGAGGCTTTTCTTGCCCAAGATAGTTCAATTTCGGGTAAATTTGATGAGGACTATCTTGATCCTGAGGGGGATATTCTTTTGCTAGAAAAATTGTTAAACGAAGATCCATCTCCCCCTTTTCCTCTAAAAATACTTCATAAAGAGGAAGTCAAAAATGTTGAAATAACTGATGACTTGCCTGTGGTTGAACTTAAGGACTTGCCGCCTCACCTTGAGTATGCATTTCTGGAGGGTGATGATAAATTACCCGTCATAATTGCTAAAAATTTAAGTTTTGAGGAAAAGGCTGCTCTCATAAAGGTTTTGAAGTCGCATAAACAAGCAATTGCTTGGAGACTCTCCGACATCAAGGGCATTGACCCTGAATTTTGTACTCACAAGATTTTAATGGAGGATGACTTCAAACCAGCAGTCCAACACCAAAGAAGGGTGAATCCAAAAATTCATGAGGTCATTAAACAAGAAGTTTTAAAACTTCTTGATGCCGGATTGATTTACCCTATCTCGGACAGTCCTTGGGTTAGCCCAATACATTGTGTTCCAAAAAAGGGTGGCATTACTGTTGTCACAAATGAGGAGAATGAGTTGATTTCAACTCGATTGGTTACGGGTTGGCGTGTCTGT
>JARVZY010003256.1:0-24625 GCA_030686995.1 Artemisia argyi | reverse complement strand
TGTTCTATCTGATCACCCTCACACCTAGTCATTGTAACCACATTGAACATTTGTAACATCTAAAATACATATACATGTAGTAGAAGAAGTATACACCTCCAGTTTTTTAGAGTTTAATAACTGAGAAAATGTATATATGATAGGAAACAAAGAATACAAATTAAATTATATGAAAGCTGTAAGTTGTCCATGTGGGTTCGATACTGAAATCATAAGCTAAAAGAGCTTTTTTATTTAAACATTACGAAAGCGGTCAGTTTCAATACGAAAGGTAGTTAAGCTAGAGTTGAGTGAAGGTAAATAAGACAGATAGCTTATATGTGTTGATACATTTTTTTGATAGAAAGTTGTGTTTGATTATCCCACATTGGTAATTGAAAGAAAACTTTGGTAGCTTATACACTAAGGTTATATTTGTTGGGTGTGTTAGATATTAATATTATGTTATTCTTGGTGATGTATAGAGCCAGTAAGTAAATTGGCTTGTTTGCTATCACAAAGGATAACTCGTATTATTCATTAACTTTTTGTTTGTTTTATTTATGATATTTTACATTTACATGCTATTTTGTTATTAGATTGCTTCATAATTAAAAAGCTTTTTACCTATTGGGCTTAAAGCATTAAACGTTTGTTATTTTATCGTTAAATCGCTTCATTAGAAAGAAAAAAATAATAATAATAAAAATAAAAATTGTTTGTTGGATTTAAAACATCAAACTTTACATGTTTATTTTGAATGTACTGAGATTTAAAGCATCCGGATTTTAGATGAATATTTTGAGCGTTAGATCATTACTTGGCCTTTGCAGCAACTGTTTGAAACCTCTATTCTTCGTCTACGTACATATATCTAGTTACACAGAAGTAATAACAAAGATTAATTAACAATAGATTATAGCTAAGGATGTGATGATTTCATCCGTATATGAACATTTCTTAAATAAATTTATAGAGAAAGTCGAATGATATACCATTTAGTATGAGAGGCTCACACTTGTATTTTTTTTTTTTTTTTTTTTTTTTTTTTTTTAAGTAAATATAAATAAAACTACAAAGTTTTGGGTTCATCTATGGTGTCAATTGACCAATAAAACATTTTAAGGTAAATCTAATTGCAATTCAAACTCTCCAAAAATTGAAATAATAAAACCAAAAGACAACACAAACCATGCAAAGAAACAAAAGTAGGCGTTAATCAAAATCAACGTCGATTTTTTTTTTTCCTCTGAAACAAGTTAAGATAGTACAATTCGGTGTTGACAAATCAGGAAAATAGTAGCCCAACTCAATTTCATGCTTCTTACTTGGCATCTTGGTACATAGAATGTTCCATGACCATAGTTCAAAGTCTTCTAGAATATCCACCTCTTAATGTCATTTAAAGAATGCATATTTTTTTTTATATAAATACCAATAAGTATATGAATGTTGTCCATTTTGAGTTAATCCACATGTTTGTGCCAAACAGAAATTGGGAAAAAGAAAAGTAATAATAGAACCTTGAGATTCAATGCTAGTTTGCCATAAAGGCGTTTTTTAGTTAAAATTATCACATGAAATAATAATCATATAGTTTCATGACAAAAAAGAAGTTAAAGTTGAGTTTGAGTAGAGTAAATAAAGAGCCCTCTTCAAAAGTAAAATAAGTGAATGGCCTATTCATGTTGATGCATTTTTTTGGTAGAAAATTGTTTTTGATCTCACATTGGTAATAGAAAGAAAAACTTGATATCATATATACTAAAGTCACGTTAGTTGGATAAGTTGATATTAATATTATGTTATTGGTGTGATGACAAGTGGTTAGAATAAACTTCTAGTCTATTATCTTCACATCACTAACTTGTGTGATTTATTAACTTTTTGTGTATTTAGGAAAAGGTTTTGTTCATGACTTTCAAAGCATTTATACTTATCGTTAGATCATTTCATAGTTAACAAGCTTCCTACTGTTGGATTTATACATCCAGCTTGCGTACGTATATTTTGAACATAATGAGATTTAAAGCATCCGAGTTTCACAAACTAGAAAAGACTATCGAGCGACCAAAAAGATCATGTCATTCGTTTGGTACTCGAACGTTTATTTTCGATCATGGGTTAAGTCATATCGATGAAACATTTTACGAACATCATGATCAGGTTATTGTGAAGAAGCCGTGTTTAAGACCAATTATTTCAAGTGGTGTCGGGCTTTTGCGAGGTCATTAATTATTTGGTGGGATACTGGGATACAGTATTGATTCACTTGAATAACGATGGTTCTATGTTTTTTTTTAGTATCGATGGTAACCGGTTTGATCAATCGTCAAAGAATGACAATGCAATATGCAAATATTAATTATTTTTCTAGGATTTTTTTTTTCTTTTTAAAAAGAAAAAAAAATGGGGTAGAATTTTATTTTTCTAGAAACAAAAACTTAGGTTTCAATCAACGTATATATCTTTGACTACTCTTTATTTTTATATTTGAAATGCACCAAATATATATATATATATATATATATATATATATATATATATATATATATATATATATATATATATATATATATATATATATATATATATATATATATATATATATATATATATATATATATATTCAACCCATCCATATCAATCATTAAAAAAAAGGAGAATATGAGTCTCTTCTTTCAAAAACATGAATGTTCGTTTATGATCAATCGATGATTTCTAACCTTAAAAAAAAAAAAAGTTTATACTTGTGTGTTCTAGCCCGAGACGGTCACTCAGGTTCATGAGAAACAATGTATTGCTCTAAAAGTATTCTGTAAAAATGAAAAGCTATGTATTGCTCTAAAAGTATTCTGTAAAAATGAAAAGCTATGTATTGCTCTAAAAGTTACGTATTTACATGCAATCTTTTTAAATCGACGAATTATTCCAAACCCTTCCCCAATGACCATCTTCAAGAAATGTTCAATTAGCACAGTTGCGATTGCTAGTTTTCTTAACTAGACTCACTTTAACCAGGTCAACTACGCATTTACACCGAAGAATGGTAGCACAAGAGCATGATTCATACAAGAATCTTCACTACACAAGAGCATCTTGTTTCTTCATATCATATATGTACAATAAAGAAAATGACTGTTTCTTACATATCTTCTAACAAAAACCTCATTCTCTTACGAAAATGGATCAAACATCGATATCTTGCTATAACTATCTAACAAATCTAAAAACAAAACCTCAAAACATTAATCATACTTATCATTCCAACACATAAGCATCGATATACAATGTCTTAGTATATAAAATCTTGTCTTCTGTTGTTTCGCCATACTCAAACAACGTCGCGAGCAAGTAGGCTTCTTGCCTAGTCGTCTACGATACTGAGAGGATGATCTGACCAAATATGAATACGTATTCATCTCTTGTTATGTTTTCTGGTGATCGGCTATGAGGAATAATGGTAGTTGTAGTAGTAGACTAGTAGCACAATGAAAATGAGTTTGCAATAGAGCACGCTAGTCTATGAATTTATATTAGTTAGTTAATAATGGTCACCTTGCATTTCATCTAGAAGCCTAGCCAAATATGACTAGTCACACTCATTCATATAGTGGTAAAGTTAGCCGGCTTTCAAATATTCTAAGTTTAGTCATCTAGTTGAATCTTATGTTATTGTTAACATGATTATATAAGATCTATCAATATGCATACATTACAAATTTCATCTTTCTGATTCAATGTTTACTTACTTTTTCAGAAGAAGTTATATAATCCACGCCAACTATGTAGTATTAGATACTAAAAGTTATATCATTGACTATTAAGTTGACTTGATTATTAGTTAAAGACTTGTAAAGCAATTAACAAAGACAAATAACCGAGGTATTTTGATTATAAAGAGGTTCCGTTTACCACAAGACATAAAGATATGCTAAATTTTGTGCTTAAATTTGTGTGTCAGTTTGTTATTAATTTCTGAAATGATGGATCCATTAAATGTAACCAACGGATGTTGTCATTTATGTTTAGAAACAAAACCAAACACGTCTTTAGGTCTCTCGGTTATTTATCTCATATAAGTCCCATAAAGGTTTTTTAGAGAAATTCTCACCCGTGCACCTTTTGGGTGCCAAATGATCATTCCACAAAGACTTAACCTCAAGCAATAGGCATCTGTTTCAGTGACATGTAGTAAAAAAGTTTATATTTAACCCATGATTCATTTTCACAAAACCTCCTTTGACCGATAAACAAACATTTGCTAGATTGAGTGATACCATTGGGACAACACCCCGATGGTACTCTCGATAAATTATAAATAAAAACAACATTTTACAATATTTTTAAACTCATATTCTGTGCTTCTTAATAATTATAGATATGAATCAAATATGAATCTTTAAGATAGTAAATAGTTTTATTTTGACATCCTTCTAGAAGTTGAAGTTCCAAAGACGATTATTTAGAACCTTCTTACATAGGAACCTTCGAAATAAAATCATTAAAAATCTATTAGCAGTACAAACAAGTTGAACCAGGTTTAGTTGAGATGTTCATGGTTTTGGCTTATGTTTTCTAGATTTTTTATAACAAGCTAATTCATTGAAATGTTTGTAAGAACTACAATAGTTTAAATTATGTACACATTGAATAAAATAGGACGGATGAACAGAAATACTAGTTTGAACCAACCAATAAAGACCAAAGAGAAAATTAGTTACTTCCTTAAGTTTGTGAACGGAGTGCTATTTATTTACATCATAGTTGTTAAGATCTCGATCTAGCTCTTAAGATCTTCCGATCTTACGATCACGTTAAGAAAAAACGAATCGATCCTTCGTAGGATCTTGAATAGCATAGGATCTTAAGTATAATCTCGATCTTACCATAAGATCGTAAGATCTCGATCCGATTCGATGCTACTTTCCTTAATTTAACTAACTAATAAACTATAAATGAATGAATTTTGTTAAATTAAAACAATATAGCAAGCGTTAATTACTGTAAATGTCTAATAAGATCAAGATATACAGATTTTTTGATTAAAAGATTCAGCGTTCTTAATTAACGATTATATATTTTTGTATTTTAGAGTATTACGCGTCGCATTCTCATATTACTATAACTTTCAAAACTCTTTTTTCTTTTATAATTTCTTATACAATCATCTTTGAATATGAATTACTAGAAAAATAAGATTTTTAGACATTTAAGTAGGATCGTAGGATCTCGATCCGATCCTACGATCTCGATCTTGCAAAGACAAAAACGATCTCACGTGGGATCGCGATCTTGACAACCTTGATTTACATCACCTTTCCTGGATGTTCTTATGCCAAGGACCTGTGAGTCTGTGACGAATATCACGTCATCTTTTTTTGGTAATACTAGTAGCTTCACATGCACTACAACATTTACCACTTTCCCCATCGATATAACGGGCCTTTCCCAAGCGACATGTCGCTGGGGATTCCTTTCCCAAGCGACATGTCGCTGGGGAATCTTCGCTGGGGAAGCCTCGCTGGGGATTGTATTCCCAGCGACAATCCCCGGCGACGAGGTGGGTCCCACTCATTTTTTAGTCAAAGAAATAGTGCCACGGTGGCAAGGTATCCCCAGCGACATGTCGCTGGGGACTCCACGATATGTCGTTGGGGATTCATTGCTAATACGTTGACAAGTCAACGAAAACACATAGTTTCCCCAGCGACATGTCGCTGGGGATTCATTGCTAATACGTTGACAAGTCAACGAATACACATAGTTTCCCCAGCGACATGTCGCTGGGGAAACTATGACTTTTCGTTGACTTGTCAACGTTTAGTGGGATTATCCCTTGCGACACGTCGCTGGGGAAACCCTGTCATTTTTTTTTAATGCAGCCTGCACAGCAGGCAATTTCCAGATTTTTTCCGGAAAAAATCTACCGAAACCTGTATATACTCACCACAACTTGTACCAAAACACAAATACAATATAACGGATCAACGTAATACAAATACATCACAACTTTTACCAAAATCCGAATAAGTCTTTAAAACTTTGCTTCCTAATGAATATTCAACATGATAGATAGGGAAACAAGTGTTTAAATGTCGCCAAAATGAACCTAAAGTACCAATATAGCATACTAATAATATATAACATAACTACCTCTCGTCGTCACCACACCCGCCAATATCATCATCCTCACCATCCTCACCATCCGCATCATCGCCACTCCCGCTAGCACCACCCGACTCGAACTCCTTAAACACATCCGAGTATCTGTCGTCTTTTCTGAAAACACCCATCATAAATTCTATCTTTCTTTCCATGCTCTTGAACGACTTCTCGGGGGCGGGCATACTTGGCCGGGATGTGGCCCGTGATGACAATACCCGACCCACACCAGGAATGTGCCCACGAAGCTTACCCTTTCTTGCCAACGCATTTATCTCATCCTCAGTGTACTCACCCGTGGCCTCGAGCCTTCTCATCTCCTCCTATGTAGTGACAAAAACACAAGATAGTAAATATATTAGTCGGGTTGCTACATTATTTCTCGATAATTCATTAAAGTGTGTTTTGAAACAAAACTTACATAAATGCGTCGGTCCTCATCGTTTGGGAACACCCCGTCAACGGTATGTGTTCGCCAAAAGGTGTCGATGAGTCACGGGTACTCCTGGGTGTCTGAGGCCTGCTTCTGTACATACACACGCGTATAAGATGAAACTAATTAAAAACGACAAATCACAACACACCAAAACGTATAATCATATATATATATATATATATATATATATATATATATATATATATATATATATATATATATATATATATATATATATATAATAATAATAATAATAATAATAATAATAATAATAATTATAATGATTATTACCATCTCATCTCGAAGGCGAGCCAGCGACCGGGATCCCTGTCGAGATATGACCTGGCTCTTTTGCCGGTTTAGCCGATTTTGAGCGGCTCGAGCAAGGTTCTTGGGATCATTCCAAAACTTAATGTACTTATCCCACTCAACCGATGTAATCTCCTCGGGACGTGCCCGCCTGATCGCATCCACATCGTAAGTCCCGGTGGTGGGGTCTGCCTTCCAATGCTTGGCCTTGAAAGAAGCCTTGTTGGTATTGTAGGATTTTTGCAGATGATTGTGGATGCCTTCGTAGATCTCGGTCCATCGGGAGGATTCCATGTGCGGCCGGAGGTTAAACCTAGTCTGCAATCATATACAACAAAACGAAAACAGAGTTAGAGATATAATTTATATATTTATTTAAATTTGTTTATTTATATAAATAAATAAAAGAATTTAGATAAATATACACAATTAAATTAATGAACACGATAATGAAATAAACATAAAAGGATAACTGACACCAATTTCTGAAATGATAGCCGCCTTCCGTTCCTTTGGGACTTTCTCCCAAGAAGGGTAGTACAACGGCACACTCCTAACGACCTCCCCGATGTAGTTTCCCCAGTGAGCCGCATGGTTATCGAGAGGGTTTAGAGTATGTTTGTCACCCACTTCAAACTGGATCGAGACGGGGCCCTCATTATCCACGGTTTCCTTTAGCAAAAGGTTTCGGGTCTTGTCGCGGGTATTCAGCCTGCCCGCTCCCCTGCCGCCCAAATTGGGCTTTCTTTTACCTTTGCCTGCAAAATCAAGTTAGTGATAAAGTCATAAAAATTCAAGGCAAGCAAGTTCAATATATGTATCAAATTTATGCTTGTATTACAATAATCCAGAAATTCTTACCTCGATTAAGGAAGGAACCCCCGCAACCCCCGCAACCGGTGGGTACGTGGTCTGGAGGGGGACGATCCTCACCGCCACCGTCACCGCCGTGGGACCGTGCAACATCCGCTGACGACATCTGTACAAGTACAATTAGCATAACATATAGAAATTCATGAACAAAATAATATAAGCATGCACACATCTAAATACATACACATCCAAATAAATATACACATTTAAACAATCCACAACAATTTCATTCATTCATTCAAATATATAAGTGTATTTTGAAAGTTACAACTCAAGATCAATCTTCTTCTTCACTAGAATAAACTTTCTCAACACCATCATCATCAACATTGATGAGGTCTTCAACATCAGAATCTGCTAAATCATGAGGAAGGGCGTTTTCATTATAACTACATTATACACAATACTAACTAGATAATCATTTTTTCATTATAACTACTCATATGATATACTAACTAACCAAACGCAATACTAACTAACCAACCAAACACAATACTAACTAAGCAAACGCAATACTAACTAACTTAACGCCGCAATATGTAACAAATAAAAAAAACTGTTGGCGGCGACATGTCACCGGGGATACCAAAAATTAATAAAAAAAATTAAACAGTTGGCGGCATACCTCACAAAAACTGTTGGCGGCTCTCACCCTCGGCTCTCGTCACGGCGGCTGTATAAAAAAAATAACAAAATCAAAAAAATTAACAATTAACATTTACTAACAATTAACATTTACTAACAATTAACATATACTAAAAATTATCAAAAATAAATAAAAATAAAAAACCTTCGGTTCACAAGAAATAGAAGGGAAGAAGAAGAGGAACAATTAAACAATAGAAGGGTTGATGAGTGAATTAAACATGAGACGGGAGAAGGAAACGTGCACAGTGGTGCGAGTGTTGCGGTGGTGGAGCTGTGATGTTGGTGGATCGGAGTTGTGGTGTTGGTGGTGGAGCTTGTGGTGGAAGTGGTGGACCTTGACGGAGCTGCGGCTGTGGAGCTTGGTGGAGATGGAGATGAGCTGCTGCTGCTGCGTGCTTTTTTTTTTTTTTTTTTTTTTTTTTTATAACTTCGATCTCAATAATGTAGATACCAGATCTACTTTATTAAAAAAAATATCCCCGGCGACAATCCCCGGCGACATGTCGCTGGGGAAACTGGCGACTTAACGAAAAAATTTGTGAACGAAAATTTTTGCAAAAATGGCGCGTAAACGAAAATTTTGGTGGGAGGGTATCCCCAGCGACTTGTCGCCGGGGAAACATAAAAATAAAAAAATTATTTAAAATAAAAAAATTTAAAAAACTTATAATAAACTTAAAATACATAAAATACAGAAAATAAAAAAACTTAAAATACATAAAATAAAAAAACTTAAAATACTTAAAATAAAAATTATTTATAGTATTTATTTTATATGATAAAAAAACTTACTTAATACTTAAAATAAAAAAACTTAAAATACATAAAATAAAAAAACTTAAAATACTTAAAATAAACGGATGAGCCGACATATTAGGGTTACACATTAGACGTTCAACGGATGAGTCGACATGTTAGGGTTACACATTAGACGTTCAACGGATGAGTCGACATGTTAGGGTTACACATTAGACGTTCAACGGATGGGTCGACATGTTATGGTTACACATTAGACGTTTAACGGATGAGTCGACATGTTATGGTTACACATTAGACGTTTAACGGATGAGTCTATATGTTATGGTTACACATTAGACGTTTAACGGATGAGTCGACATGTTATGGTTACACATTAGACGTTCAACGGATGAGTCGACATGTTAGGGTTCCACATTAGACGTTCAACGGATGAGTCGACATGTTAGGGTTACACATTAGACGTTCAACGGATGAGTCGACATGTTATGGTTACACATTAGACGTTTAACGGATGAGTCGACATGTTATGGTTACACATTAGACGTTTAACGGATGAGTCTATATGTTATGGTTACACATTAGACGTTTAACGGATGAGTCGACATGTTATGGTTACACATTAGACGTTCAACGGATGAGTTGACATGTTAGGGTTACACATTAAACGTTCAACGGATGGGTCGATATGTTAGGGTTGGACATTAGACGTTCAACGGATGAGTCAGTATGTTATGGTTACACATTAGACGTTCAACGGATGAGTCGACATGTTAGGGTTACACATTAGACGTTTAACGGATGAGTCGACATGTTAGGGTTACACATTAGACGTTCAACGGATGGGTCGACATGTTATGGTTACACATTAGACGTTTAACGGATGAGTCGACATGTTATGGTTACACATTAGACGTTTAACGGATGAGTCTATATGTTATGGTTACACATTAGACGTTTAACGGATGAGTCGACATGTTATGGTTACACATTAGACGTTCAACGGATGAGTCGACATGTTAGGGTTCCACATTAGACGTTCAACGGATGAGTCGATATGTTAGGGTTGGACATTACACGTTCAACGGATGAGTCTATATTAGGGTTGGACATTACACGTTCAACGGATGAGTCTATATGTTGTTGTTACACATTAGACGTTCAACAGATGAGTCTATATGTTATGGTTATACATTAGACGTTCAACGGATGAGTCGACATGTTATGGTTACACATTAGACGTTCAACGGATGAGTCGACATGTTATGGTTACACATTAGACGTTCAACGGATGAGTGGACATGTTATGGTTACACATTAGACGTTCAACGGATGAGTAGACATGTTATGGTTACACATTAGACGTTCAACGGATGAGTCGACATGTTATGGTTACACATTAGACGTTCAACGGATGAGTCGACATGTTAGGGTTACACATTAGACGTTCAACAGATGAGTCGACATGTTAGGGCGGGACATTACACGTTCAACGGATGAGTCTATATTAGGGTTGGGCATTACACGTTCAACGGATGAGTCTATATGTTATTGTTACACATTAGACGTTCAACAGATGAGTCTATATGTTATGGTTACACATTAGACGTTCAACGGATGAGTCGACATGTTATGGTTACACATTAAACGTTCAACGGATGGGTCGATATGTTAGGGTTGGACATTAGACGTTCAACGGATGAGTCAGTATATTATGGTTACACATTAGACGTTCAACGGATGAGTCGACGTGTTAGGGTTACACATTAGACGTTCAACGGATGAGTCGACATGTTAGGGTTACACATTAAACGTTCAACGGATGGGTCGATATGTTAGGGTTGGACATTAGACATTCAACGGATGAGTCAGTATGTTATGGTTACACATTAGACGTTCAACGGATGAGTCGACATGTTAGGGTCTACACATTAGACGTTCAACGGATGAGTCGACATGTTATGGTTACACATTAAACGTTCAACGGATGGGTCGATATGTTAGGGTTGGACATTAGACGTTCAACGGATGAGTCAGTATATTATGGTTACACATTAGACGTTCAACGGATGAGTCGACGTGTTAGGGTTACACATTAGACGTTAAACGGATGAGTCGACATGTTAGGGTTACACATTAAACGTTCAACGGATGGGTCGATATGTTAGGGTTGGACATTAGACGTTCAACGGATGAGTCAGTATGTTATGGTTACACATTAGACGTTCAACGGATGAGTCGACATGTTAGGGTCTACACATTAGACGTTCAACGGATGAGTCGGCATATATGTATATTTTGTTAAAATATACGGAATATCGGACCGAAACAAACATAAAAAACGTAATTTCATTAATAGTCAACGAAGTCAAAGGGTATCCCCAGCGACATGTCGCTGGGGAAAAGATAGTAATAAAAACCAAATATTAAGCTTAAATAGTATCCCCAGCGACATGTCGCCGGGGAAAAGTAAATAATTTTCGGTCCGCTAATTAAGAGTGATTAGCCACTAATTAAAATTTTTTTAATTCAAAACAAGAATCCCCAGCGATGTGTCGCTGGGGAAACATTAGCGGGAAAAGTTCCCGCCACGTTTTACGAAGACTTTTTTGGTCAAAGTATAACACACTTATCCCCAGCGACATGTCGCTGGGGAAAAGTTGGGAAAAAATATCTGACTTTTTCTACTAGAATTTGTGCCACGTAGGATACTTTTTTGTCGTTTAGTGGACATTCCCCAGCGACAAATATCGCCGGGGAAAATATCGATGGGGAAAGGGGTATTTGTTGTAGTGATGTTGGTGTCGTCTTCTGTTATTTCCTTTACTATCGGATTCTAATGACGCATCTAATGTAGCAATTTTAGATAAAAATGGAAATAAGTAGGACGGGTCAAACTGTTTAAAATTTGGCCACAGTAATGTGTTAATGGTTCAATGTATTATAGCGTCGACGTGAAAGAATGTTTACCCTTTCTCAGTAGGAAAGTAATACAACAAACGGCCTTTATGACACCGAGAACCATACACAATCTGTTCGATGGCTGCATTGGGCGGCATATTTATCTCTTAGACACTGTTACTGTGTTACATGATCATCGATAAGTCAAATATAGCAAAGTGAGTTATTTAAAAGGAATCAAATAGAAGATGAATGAAAAATGTTAGTAAATGGATATCAAGAAAGTTACCATATATTTCTATCACAATGATATGCAACCAGTAAACCACCATAAAATATCAGTAAAGGGTAACAGTTTATTAGTGTGCTATTTGATCATTATTTCACACCTAATCATTGTAACCACGTTGACATTTGTAACATGTAATAGAAGTATACAACTCCAGCTTTTTATAGTTTAATACGGCTTTTTGGTTCAACATCATCACCTAAATAAAGGTTCTCACGTTTCTAAACAAAGGGTATTTAGGCTTGAGTTGAGTCGAGGTAAATAACGAACCATCATTAAAGGAAAAGAAGACAGATAGCTTATATATGTTGATACATTTTGTTGATACAAAGTTGTATTTGATTATCCCACATTGGTAATAGAAACAAAACGTTGGTAACTTATATACTAAGATTATGATAGTCAAGCATGTTGTGTTTAATATTATGTCATTCTTTATAGTGACGGCATCCCAATTTGTAAATTGGCTTGTTCGCTGTCACCAAGGATAACTCATATAATCATTAACTTTTTGTGGTTTTATTTATGATATTTAAAGTACTTACTTTTACATGTTATTTTATCGTTAGATGGCTTCATGATTAAAAAAACTTTTTGTTTGTTGGATTTAAAGCATCAAACTTTTACATGTTTATTTTGAATATAGTGAGATTGATCCGAATTTTAGATGAATATTTTGAGCGTTATATCATTTCAAGGCTAAAATTTGTTTGATTTAAAGCCAATGTTGGCTCTTTGCAGCAATTGTTTAAAACCTCTATTCTTCAATCTACATATATTGTTACAAAGATTGACAAACTTCAAAAGAATAATTTCTTCCGGCTTTTGAAAATAGACTTTATAAATAGTAGGCCAACTCAATTTTTTGCTTCTCACTTGGCATATTGGTACATAGAATGTTCCATGGTTCAAAGTCTTCTAGATATTAATACTTTAAGAATGCATCTTTTTTAATAAAAATACCAACAGCTATATTGGAAAGGTCGTGTCTTCTCCGATATGAGTCTCATCAAGTTTGTGACAAATCAAAATTGGAAAAATAGTAACAATAGAATCTACATTTAATTTGAAGAGGTTCAATGGTGGTTCACCGGGGATAATAATTATATAGTTTCATGACAAAAAAAAGTTGAGTTTAAAGAACTTTCGGTAGAATGGAAAAGTAAGTGAATAATCTACATGTGTTGATGTATTCTTTTGGAATAAAGTTATGTTTGAACCCACATTGGTTAGCAAAAAGAAAAACTTGATAAGTTATATACTTAAGTCATGTTGGTTGGCTAAGTTGATATTAATATACTGTTATCCGAGAGATAATTATTGGATGGGAATTAATAAAATCTATCCAGTTGTTTCTCAAGGGTAATTTTGTGTGATTTATTAACTTTTTGTGGTCTAGTGAGAGTGGCCTCATGGGTTTAGTAGTATATTTTTGGTCCTTGGTGCTTTTGTTTTTTGTTCGTGTGTATTTATAGTGCCTGATGTTGTGGGGCTTTTTGTTGTTGTACTTCGGGTCTCAGCTTCATTAATCTATTTGATTGTGGAGTTGAGACGCCATTCTATTGTAATAGTTTGCTCGTAATCGTAATACATATATTGTTGGCTTTCAAAGAAAAATAAATTTTGTTCAAGATTATTCAAAGTATTTATAGTTAAACATACAGCTATTCTATTGTAATAGTTTGCCCGTAATCGTAAAAAGCTTTCTGATGTTGGATTTAAACATCCAGCTTGCATAGTATACTTTGAACATAATGAGATTTTAAGCATCGAGAAATCACAAACTAAACAAGACTATCGACCAACTTAATTTCTTGCTTCTCACTTGGCATATCGGTACATAGAATGTTCCATGGTTCAAAGTCTTCTGGATATAAATAATGCTTGAGTCTATGTGCAAAACAATCTAACCCGTTTTTCATTGTCTCATTTAAGAGTGCATTTTTTTTTAAATGCCAACAAATATTGGAAGGCCTTGTCTTCTACATTTGGGTTACTCATCATGTTTATGACAAATCAAAATTGGAAAATAGTAACAAGACAACAGAATTTAATTTAAAGAGGTGCAATGCTGGTTTGCATAAAGGCGTTTTTTAGTTAAGAATTATCACCTGAAATAATAATTGTAGTTTCATGACAAAAAGGAGAGATGAATAAAGAACCTTCTTTAAAAAAGTAAATGAATAGTCTACGAGTATTGATGCATTCTCTTGGTAAAAAGTTGTTTTTGATCCCACATTGGTAGTAGAAAGGAAACCTTGATAGCTTATATACTAAAGTCATGTTGGTTGGATAAGTTGATATTAATATTATGTTATTCGCTGGAGTGGATAGAAAAAAATAATTCTACCTTCTCAATCTAGCAGCGTTAACTTGTGTGATCTATTAACTTTTTGTGTATTTAAGAATAGCTTTTGTTCACGATATTCAAAGCATTTGTAATTATCTTTAATGTTACATTTCATGGTTAAAAGCGTCTTATTGTTGGATTTAAGCAGCCAACTAGATTCCGAATGTTTATTTTCGATCACTGGTGAAATCATATCAATGAAACATGCTACGAACATCCGGTTATTGTGAAGAGCCGTGTTAAAGAACTATTATTTCAAGTGGTGTCGGGTTTTTGCGAGGTCTACTTTATTTGGTGGGATACGGTATGGATCATTCGCTTGCATAACCTTGCTTCTGTGTTGTTTTAGAAGTTAGAAAATCGATGGTAACCGGTTTGATCAATCGTCAAAGTGACAATGCAAAATGCAATATTAATTAGTTTAGATAAAAGATAGCAAATGCGACAGAAAATGAATAGCATAAACGAAAATTTATGTAAAGAAACGAAACTTATGTTTCAATCCACGTATATATCTTGGACTAGCCTAATTTTTATATTAGAAATGCACCAATATATTCAATCCATCGCTATAAATCATTAAAAAAAAAAAAAAAAAAAAAAAAAAAAAAAAAAAAAAAAAAAAAAAAAATTGAATACGAGTCCATGCTTTCAAAAACATGAGTGTTCGTTTATGATTGATCGATGATTTCTAACTTAAAAAGGAATAATGAAATAATAAATTAACAAAAAAAAAAAGGCATTTTACGTGTGTTCTTGCTCGAGACGGTCACTAGGGTTCATGAGAATCAATACAAGTATTCTGTAAAAATGAAAAGCTATATATTTAGTGCTCTAAAAGTTACATATATACATGCAATCTTTTTAAATCGACGAATTATGCTTGACCCTTCCCGGATGACTAGCTTCAAGAAATGTTCAGTTGACGCGGTGATCTTTCAACAATAGTTGAGTTAGGATTGCCCGTTTTCTCAAATGGTAACACATAGATATGTTCACAGATGTTATCATTCCTGATTCATAAAAATTTCTTCATTTCATATATGTACAATAAAGAAAATGACTGTTTCTTACATATCTTCTAACAAAACCTCATTCTTTTACAAAATTGGCTCAAACACCATATCTTGCTATAAGTATCTAACAAATCTAAAAACAAAACCTCGAAACATTAATCATACTTATCATTCCAACACATAAGCATCGATATACAACGTCTTAGTATATAAAATCTTGTCTTCTGTTGTTTCGCCATAGTCAAACAACGTCGCGAGCAAGTAGGCTGCTTTCCTAGTCGTCTACGATATTGAGACGATGATCTGACCAAATATGAATACGTATTCATTTCTTGTTATGTTTTCTGTTGATCGGCTATGAGGAATAAATTGTGGTTGTAATAGTAGCACAAAAAAATTAGTTGAAAAAGAGTTTGCAATTTAGCACGATTTATATACTCCCTTCGTCCCATTTTATAAGTCCATTTTGTCAATTTGGGTTGTCCTAAATTATATGCCCACTTTTAATTTCAACTAATAAGAATGCTTGTAAGTCAGTGAGAATGATTTTTATTGGTTAGTATTGTTAGGCTTTCACTTTTCTTAAACATTGTGAAATATGAAAGTGGACTTATAATTTGGGACGGAGGGAGTAATAGTGAATGGTCTTCCCATCCTTTTTGACTATTATATTATTCGTGATTTTCATGTATCCATTCTTTTTATATTATTTATAATCTTTTAATACTGACCCTAGTGTTACTTGTTGTCTAACATGTGCTTAGGCATGTTTTAAATTGCACGTACATCACATTTTGAGTTATTTTCTTCAAAAATATAGCTTAGTGGGATGTGCCATTGATGACTTGAAAGTAAAAAATTTAACTAACAATAAATTTGGAGTGAGCTTAGTATTTAAATGTTTGATTTTGTTAGTATGTGTCCACCAGACATGTTATCGTTTTATTGCTAAATAAATGAGAATACAAATTTATTTTAAGCTATTTATAGGTTCTGTTGAAATCTAACAAATGCATTTTTTTATATATAAAAGTGTTGTGAACAAGAATAGAGGGAATAAAAGTAATCTTTAATTAATCTATAATATCAAAGATACATTGGGTATATATAAGATAAACAGTAGGGTAAAAACCCTAATAGCTAACTGGGCCGTGGGCCTCTTATGGACTATATGAACATCCACTAATAATTATCCATAACACTCCCTCTTGGATGTCCATATTGTTAATACGCTTAAGAAATGCTGCCTCATTAAAAACCTTGTCAGGAAAACCCAGTGGGACAAAACCATGACTAAGGACAAAAAGAGTGCAGTACGTATTGTCTCCCTCTGATGACTGTATCACTTGATATCTTGTAAATAGGTACACGAAATAATCACTTGAACGAGAAGTGCCTTGTCGCCTTTGATGTAACATTTCTTGAATATCAATACTTGGTTCTCCCTTCCAGAATTTATGTATTGTTTAATGCAGTCGCCGTGATTGTTTGCTCTATCGAATGCCAGGAAAATAGCCACCACTTGTAAAATATATCCATTTTGAGATCGATCATGGTAAGTTAAACATATATCTTGCATCTGCAAAACTAACTAAACTTGTATTTGATGGGTTAGTGAAATATAAACCCATATCCTTTGTACCTTGAAGATACCGAAATATTTATTTTACTCCATTTGAGAATTATGCCTCGTTAAAACCTTACTAGATAAAACCCAGTGGGACAAAATTCTAGTGAAGGAAAAGAGTACATAACTCCTTTATACGCTCGCGGATGTTGCCTCATTAAAAACCTTGCCGGAAAACCCTGTAGGGACAAAACCATGGTCAAGGGAAAAAGAGTGCAACGCATATCTTCTCTCCCTTTGATGATCACATCACTTAATCTCATTGTGTCAGTGAAATGCACATACAAGTGTCTTGATAGAATCACGTGAATAAATATCTCTACATGTTATTTTCATATCCATTTTAAGGATTAAGATACGTCATACATCCCATATATGTACATCCGTGTAATTCACATATACACATTTTAGTATGACACATTTAAATCGATATTGTGATCATCATCTTTATAAATCAATGTATCTTTCTTGATCATGTGACCTCATAAACATGAGCGTCATTTATACATATAAAGATATGTAGCATCTTTCTGTAGCTTTCATGATGCACAATGATTTCATCTTTAAGATGTTCAAATCATAAGCTAAGACAACTATTTCTTTTGTTTCAAATTCAACTTCTATGCATTCAGTTGCCTTTATAATCATAAATCAAACTGCATGAAACTTAAACAATATTCAAATCTAGATCTCTTTATAAAGTTTCATAGGCAAACATAATTCTTTATTAGGCACAATATTATACACTAAGGCAATTATTAAATTTATGCCAAAAACATGATTAATTCAATACAATCAAGTAGTGTTCTCGAGAACTTCTCTTATATGCTTTAAGCATTAAAAATCACTAGAATGCTTCATTCATTTTATATCCTATAATAAAATCTCGTACGAGCTCTATTCATTTATCATTTAGACGCATATTAATTACTTATTATATTGCCAGACTTACTAAATACATTATTGGATCCACCACATGTGAACATACAATGTATGTGCGTTATCATTTACAAGTCTTTGAGAAAATATACGTGTGCCATCACTTGTACCTTATGCATAATTTAATTTAATTTTCTCATAAAGACTGATGCATATCCAATAAGTTTACATATTCATATGTACGGACTTCAAGTCCCAGTAACCATGTCTCATCACAAGAGACTTCAATCTTTCATTAGTTCTTTGCGTCTTTACATCTTTTGGCCATTCATTTATACATATGCATTTCTTGCATGTATGTTTTCATGATCCTCACTATGATTCTAGCGCTATCTGATTTATTTTCATAATCATTACCATGCCCATTATCATAGACACTAGTACTATCGACGTCGATTCATTACTTTTCGATTCCACACTTTACTAGACATTTATTTATTGAGATCTCATGGATTTTCATCTATCTGGGATTTTTCAAGAACCTTCATGTCTAGTGTATCTTTACAAGACTATTATGGGGTCTTTATTACCTCGATTCGACCATCTTAATTTTCTTGCTCCATTTTATTTATTCATTCGAGGACTTTTACTTGGAATCGATTAGTTTATCATGATGCAGTCATGTCATAGACTCACTACCAATCATTGGTTTTAATGTTGGGACACACATGTTAATTGGAGCATAAGGAGCGTATGTATGATCTAGTCACTTTATTTGGGTCACAAAACTTGTCTGGCAACTACTAGATCAGGAATGTAAATTGTCCCTTGAACTTCAAGTTCATATTTATTAGTGTGAGGATCAACATTTTTATATCATAATTCATTTCATATCCCTCGCTACTTATTCTCTCCCCCTGAATGAATTATCCATTTCAACATCCCACTAATAATTATCAATATTTATTTGGGCTTCTTATGGACTATATGGACATCCACTAATAATTATCCATAACAAAAAGGAAATTGTGTTTTTAATAAATGCATCACAGATTCATAATATCCGTACGATTGACACGTGTTAGCAAAACCCATAAAAAATATACTCCATATCTTACTTGATTTTGAAATAACAAACTTTAAAACTAGAGTATCAGATGAACACTTTTATGAACATGTTGGTGAGTTAACCGGGAGATTGACTTTCATAAATTATGCATAAGTCAACGAAAAGTTAAATATACGATTACAAAATGGTTGTTAACATTAACTAAATAACTTTTCTAGTGTCAAATGGAATTGTCACCTAGCATTTCATCTAGAAGCCTAGCCAAAGATGACTAGTCACACTCATTCAATTATTCTAAGTTTAGTCATCTATTTGTATATTATGTTATATTCAGTTATTGTTGTATATTATGTTCCGCCAAAAACCGGATCCGGTTCCAATAATTGAAAGAGGGTAAAAGACTTGGGACTAACGTACGACAAACATTCCAAGGAAGATTTAGGTTTTGACATCCTTCTAGAAGTTGAAGTTCCAAAGACCATTTATTTAGAACCTTCTTACATAGGAACCTTCAAAATAAAAATCATTATGAGCAGTACAAACAAGTTGGACCAGGTTTATATGTTCATGGTTTTTGCTTATGGTTTCTAGATTTTATATAACAAGCTAATTCATTGAAATGTATGTAAGAACTACAATAGTTAAGCTATTATGTACACATTGAATAAAATAGGACTGACGAACGGCAATACTAGTTCGAACCAACAGAGACCAAAGAGAAAATTAGTTATTTCCGTAAGTTTGTGAATATGTTATGGAGTACTATTTATTTACATCACCTTTCCTGGATGTTCTTATGGCAAGGACCTGTGACGAATATCACGTCTATCTTTTTTTGGTAATATGAGTAGCTTCACAACTATCTTAAGTAGAATACACCACATTCATTTCTGAAATTTGATCTCTCAGATCATTGACATCGTCTTCTGTTATTTCCTTTACTATCGGATTATAATGACGCATCTAATGTTGCAATTTTAGATAAAAATGGAAATAAGTAGGACGGGTCAAACTGTTTAAAATTTGGCCACAGTAATATGTTAATGGTTCAATGTATTTATAGTGTCGACGTGAAAGAATATTTACCCATTTTCAGTAGGAAAGTAATACAACAGACGGCCTTTATGACACCGAGAACCATACACAATCTGTTCGATGGCTGTGTTACATGATCATCGATAAGTCAGATATAGCAAAGTGAGTTATTTAAAAGGAATCAAATAGAAGCTGAATGAAAAATGTTAGTAAATGGATGCCAAGAAAGTTGCCATATATTTCTATCACAATTATAACAGTTGATTAGCGGCTTTTTGGTTCAACATCATCACCAAAAATAAAGGCTCTCAAAATAAAGAACCATCATTTAAATAAAAAAAATAAAAAAAAATAAATAAATAAACAAAAAACATATAGCTTATATATGTTGCTACATTTTGTTGATGGAAAGTTGTATTTGATTATCCCACATCAGTAATAGAAACAAAACGTTGGTAGCTTATATACTAAGGTTATATTGGCCAAGTATGTTGTGTTTAATATATGTCATTTCTCACGTGACCAGTGGCGAAGCTTGGAATTTTTAAGTGGGGGGTCGGAATCTAAACTTTTTTTTTCCTAAGGCTATATTTCAGGAATACCGAAATTTTCAGGGGGTCGAAACCGAATATACCGAAATTTTTCTACACGAAAACTATATACCCCCTACATCGCAAAAAAAATTCGGGGGGTCGGGCGCCCCCCCCCCTTAGAAGCTGCGCCCCTGCACGTGACGTCATGCCGATTTGTAAATTGGCTCAAATTCCAAATTGGCTTGTTTCGTTATCATGAATGATACTAGTAACTCATATGATAACTGTATTTTTTTTTTTAATTTCTTTAGGAATATGTTTAAAATTGTGCAAGTTATGAGTGACACGCGTTGATAAGAACAATATCGATCTTACAAGTTGGGTATTGACAAATAATGAAAATAGTAGCCAAACTCAATTTCATGGTTCAAATTAAGTCTTCTAGATATTAATAATGCTTGAGCCTATGTGCAAAACAAACCAATCGATCAATTGATAAGTAAAAGTTGAATCAATAAAACAACAGAGACTAAAAAAAAAATGATATTTGGCGGAACCATCTCAAGTCCGTGTACCTTTTTGGTACCGAGCCCCCCACCCAACAAGGAAGGCATATCCCGGTAAATTACCTAGGCAACACTGGCTGACCAAGTTGGAGTCCGGATTCGAACCTCCGCCTTTAAGCTTTGACTTGGTCAACTGCACGCTTTTGCGGTAGTTGGTGGCCAACTGCCCTAAGTCAGCTGGTTAGACAGAGACTAAATACAAACTTGGATATAAGAGATCTTATTACAGACAGATATGATATTGGAAATGGAAGAGATACTTTTATGTGGTTTGATAACTGGAGTGGACTTGGGCCTCTTATTAATAATATCACATTCAGGGATCTCTACAATGCTAGATTGAACAAAGATAGTAGTGTTGCTGATATGGTTCAAGAGGGTGAATGGAAATGGCCTACTGATTGGGTTACTGACTTTCCTGTCCTAAATCATCTTAATGTTCCTAATATTCAGCCTTCAAAGCAGGACAAACTCAGTTGGATAGACAATAATGGCAATATCAAGAAATTCAATTTTAAAAATGTTCATGATGTGTTGAAGATTGATGATGAAAAAGTCAATTAGGGTCCTTTATTATGGTTCTCACAAGGGGTGCCAAAACATTGTTTCATTCTTTGGATGGCTTTTCACAACAAATTGTTAACACATGACAGATTGAAAAAATGAAGGAGTTATGATATGGTGGTATGCAGTTTGTGCAAATGCAATGAGGAATCTCATAACCACCTTTTCTTCAGCTGTCCCTACTCTCAGAAGATTTGGAATGTTATGCAAACTATGATGGGGGTTCAATGTCAAGCAACTGAATGGAATAGTATAATTGTTGAACTTTCTGGTATGCCTTGCACAAACAACATCTGGAGCATCATCAGAAGGTTGTCTTTTAGTGCTATAATCTACTTTATTTGGCAAGAAAGAAACTACAGAATTTTCAGAGATGAAGAAAGAGACTGGTCAATTGTGTGCAGACTAGTATGTGACAGCATAAAGCATAAACTAATGAGTCTTACAATCAAGAAATCTCAAGCTGTGAGTAATGTTGCTTCACTATGGAACTGTCATATTGATACCATTGACTGATCACATGTCCAAAAAGTATCTTCTCCTTTGCAGCTTACTCTTTATAAAAAAGCTATTGCAAAGATAGTAAAGGGGGTGTTTGGTACAAAAGTTGTATAAGCAGATGGCTAGTATCTAGAGTCCTTTTTTGATCAATCATCAATCCTAGCCTGAGTATGTGGATGCTAGCATTACTCTTGGACTGGATAATGGTTGAAATCTTAAGTGGCTCTTAAAGTAGTTTCCAGCTGGAAATGTTCTCTTGATCTTATGCAGTATATTGATTTGAATGAACTGCAACTAATCATGGTTTCTTTACCATTTTCCTCATTGTCTACATGTCACACAATCTGATTGAGGATCTACATTTAACTCACTCAAAATGGATGGCCTTGTATCTTGATGTTTCCAATCTGCTACTTCTTATACTCTTGGAATGTTTGATCATTTGGCCTTGGGAGGAAATGTTGAACAGTTTTGAAAGTACTTTGAAGTATGCAGATTTAAACATCATAAAGTATGTTTCCTGTTTTGGAAGGGTAAGTGAGTTAAGGTGGGGTAGTGTATGAATCATGGAATAGTGAGGAGTGAAAGATGAACCTACTTGGTCCATGCTATACACTACTCATAGGAGGTTTGGATGGTCCTCCCTCAAGGTGTGTGTTCCCTGATGGCTGAAGCCATTTTTAAGAGATGGAAATGTAGGTCATCAGGTATAACCCTTGACTTGGAGGGGAAATGGGTTCCTAACGATGCCTTCCACCTTTCCTGCTTTGATCATTGTGGTGGCAGGATGAATGGTCTTGGTGGGAAGGTGTGAGGGAAATGTAGTTAGATGGGTGGTGCTCTATTAAAGGTGAATAACTAGCAAGCTGAAGATTGCTATGTGTGTGGATGATACTCTGCTACTGACCTGATTGACAAGACCATTTCTGAGATACTATATAGTCTTAGCAGATATCAGTTAGATGTATCTTGTTTTGTATCTGATTTGGGTGATGTCCAATCAGTTGTTATTCTTATCTGTTGTACAAAGTTTTTGGAAGTTAATATAATTCACCTTTGCACCAAAAAAAAAAAAAAAAAAAAAAAAAAAAAAAAAAAAATTACAAACTTGGATAGGCCTTGATCAAAGTCAACGTGTATTTTTATTTTTCTTCTGGAACATGTTATAAATAGTACAAATTATGAGTGACACACGTTGATGAGAAGAATATCGATCTTACAAGTTTGATCTTACAAGTTGGTATTCACAAATAACAAAAATAGTTGCCCAACTCAATTTCTTGCTTCTCACTTGGCATATTGCTACATAGAATGTTGCATTATAGTTTCAAAGTCTTCTAGATATTAATAATGCTTGAGTCTATGTGCAAAACAAACTAACTCACTTTTTAGTGTCTCATTTAAAATGCATTTTCTTATTTTTTTTTTAAATGCCAACAAATATTGGAAGGCATTGTCTTCTCCATTTGGGTTACTCATCATGTTTGTGACAAATCAAAATTGGAAAAATAGTAACATTAGAATTTAATTTAAGGAGGTGCGATGCTGGTTTGCCATAAAGACGTTTTTTAGTTAAGAATTATCACTTGTAATAATAATGGTATAGTTAATAGTTTCATGACAAAAAGTAGAGATGAATAAAAAACCTTCTTTAAAAAAAAAGTAAGTGAATAGTCTACATGTATTCATGCAATCATGCATTCACTTGGTAAAAAGTTGTTTTCAATACCACATTGGTAGTAGAAAGAAAAACTTGATAACTTATATACTAAAGTCATGTTAGATAGGTAAGTTGATATTAATATTATGTTATTCGTTGGTGACGTAGTTGATAGAATAATAATTCTATATACCACTGCGCCAGCGCTAACTTGTGTGATTATTAACTTTTTTGTGGATTTAAGAATAGCTTTTGTTCACGATATTCAAAGCATTGATGGATTTAAGCCTCTTTATTGTTGGATTTAAGCAGCCAACTAGGTTCTGAAATGAACGTTTATTTTCGACCATTGGTCAAGTCATATCGATGAAACACGCTACGAACATCATGTTATTGTCAAGAAGCCGTGTTAAAGACCAATTATTTCAAGTGGTGTCGGGTTTTTGTGAGGTCTTTATTTGGTGGGATA
>JARVZY010003255.1:0-28136 GCA_030686995.1 Artemisia argyi | reverse complement strand
GTACGGAGCCAAATCTTTTTTTCCCCCAATTTTAATCGAACCCTAATTTATCTAATTACAGGTCAGATATTTTATAAAAGTTAATTTATATGTTGTGTTTTTAAATAATTTATTGATTTGATAATTGTATTTTATGTTGTGTAGATTGATTGATTGTTGATGCTTGTGACTTTTGGTTGAATAAGATGGATTTGGTTGCAACTTATAAGGTACTATTCTTTTTATTTAATCATGTTTTTTTAAGGTTGTTAAGGGATTGTTGGTTTTAGATACAGAAGTTTAAGGTTGTTTGGGAAGTTGTGTGTTGTTTTCTTATGTTTTTCTTTATGTCGTTATTTGGAGAAGTGGGGTTTACTTATAGATAGACGGAATTTGGATCTAGGATTATAGTTTGCATTGCGATGATGACACCTTTACGGTGAGCCGAGGTTGGGTTGGACAATAGAGGTGGTCTGTTTTTTTTCTTTTTTTCTTCTTTTTTTTTTTTTTTTTTATACTGTAATTAGTATTGCTTCTATGATATATGACCCAAAAAAGGGTTTATGGTAATTTCAGTTGTTTTGGTTTGGTTGATATTTTGGATATGACGTTGGTTTGGTTGATGTATATTGGTTTCCTTTTGGATATGACGTTGGTTTGGTTGATGTATATTGGTTTCCTATAACAATGAATTCACTTTGTTGTGCAAAAGGTTACCTGTTCTTAGGTTGGTGGTTAAGGTTTAGGATTATAGGATTGCTTGATTTTAGATTATGTTTGTCTTATGACTTTATTATCTTACCTTATCAGTGTTATGTATATGTCAAATTACGAGTGATGTTTGCACTTTGATGTTAGGCCATTGGGTGCAAAAGGGGGTATAATCACCTTTTTAAAAAATGCCTCAAAGTCATTTACTTTAAATGTTTCGTATTATTTGATACCAGGTTCTAACAACTATTGCAAAATATTATTTCACGATGTTTGGACATGATGAATAGTGCACAGAGCTAATTTTATAGTGTTTGTTAAATTTTTGTTTCCTTTATAAATTTTATAAATTTGACGTTGATGTGTTTTTTTTGGGATGGAACATTATTCGCTTAGTATTGAGGCAAGGGAGTATGTTTGTGGTTTAACGATAGTTAAGACTGATTTTAAAAAGTTCTAAAATTATTTAGTTTTTAGTAGATATGAGTGTTTGAGATTGCTTTTTGTATCTTAGGTATAATGCCACTTTATTATAAGTGATGAAGGGTGAAATTGACCCGTATCTTGGCGGGGCAGCACAATGTCATGTTTGCAGCCATGGCGGGCCGCATACGCTTCTATCTAACGGGCCTAAAAGTTTTGCAAACCCAGGTGCGCCTTTTGTATAATGCTTATAATTATAATGAGGTTGTTTGGTTCGAGACTATGGCATGATCAACACATATATACAGTGATACAGGCAATGATGATAATTATTGGTGTTTATACATTTTATGACCACGATTTAGCAACACCAGTATCTTGGCGGGGCAACCTTACCCGAGCGGTGGTTGCAGCCATGGCTGCTGTTTGTTTCTGCTGCTATATTTGTAGACCTTTGCTATTTCACCATGACTGATTTGGTAACGTCAGTATGTTGGTGGGGCATCCTTGCCAAGGTGGTGGTTGCAGCCACAACTGGCACCTTTCTGAGCCATTGCGCGATGATCATCCGGGTTTGGTCTAGATGTGAGCGTATGTATGTATGTGTGACGGGTATTGAACGATCAAACATCGCATCACAATTCTTTGTTGGCATGCGGTTCGGCTATTTGTGTTGAAATTCACCATGTCACATCTGATGAAAATTATAATCTGCTTGCTATAGTAATATGTGCGATTCTTACTTTTACCCGTAAATGTAATGTGTTAATATGTATCTTTGAACATATGCTAATATGTACCTTTGAACATGTAGCACTCCAGCCAAACCTCAAATGTTAGGAGGGTTACACTACACAAATGCGGCTGATGGAAAGGTCGAATAGGCCATTTTCTTGGGAAAAAGGTAACTATTATTTAAAGAAAATTAAACTTACATAAATTGGTGCATTGGGATTAATGCCTTTTTTTTACATGCAGGTACATGTTTGCGTGATGGATTTGGAGTACGCAGCCTAGGCCGCGACATCCTCGAATGATCTTATGAGTACGAAAAGGCTTAATAAGTTAATACAAAACATGGTAAGACTCATATTTTCCTCTTACGAAAATTTCTATAATAATAATGCTATTGGTTTGGTTAACATATTATTCTTAATGCTAAACCGAATCTCAGCATATGTTACTGCATATTATAGTGCACATAATCACAGATCATGGATGCGAAAAAAACTTTCCTTTACAGATGTTAATAAAATGTAACTGTTAGTTAACCTGGGAATGTCAGCTACATTTATACTCTCTAGATTATTTACAGCTTATTGCTTCTGATAAGAGGTATAGTCGTTTGAGGAAAATATTCTAGGTGGCGCGGCAGAGAGTTAAATTTAGTAGTGATTTGTGACTAAAATTTATCGTGATCCTTTTGACAGGCCCTATCTATATCAGTGGCGGAAAATTACATATGGGAGGTTGGTAATTATGATCCGGCTGGCCGATTGCAGCCTCATATGATAACAATCACCCGAATGCAATTTACGTACGATGGCTTTCAGTTTTAGATATAAATTCTATTTTTGTTATATTTTACTTTAGATCAATTTTCGCAGATACTTAGAAGTGAAAGGGAATGTGAGGTAAGGGAGTAAGCTGCAGAAGAAGAGTAGGTGGCTAGAGTCGACGCCAGTGTAAATGTTAGAGGTAGGATCCCATAATCGATGTTACGTTAAACAATTAGCGCCAATTTTTATCCTTAAAAGTCAGTTTTAAGTGGCATGGTCTATTTATTATTACATCTTTCATTGATACCGGAGAAAAAGGATTTTCTTAGCTTATCAAATGAGTTGCCATTATCGGCTTATGATTGTTGTTCAAGGCTAAGCCGATAATGGCCACTCATTTGACTAACAGCCGTGTCTGCAATGTTACATCAACTAATTTTTTTCCTTGCATTTACATTTTGTCGTTTATGTTCCACAGCACACAATTTCTGCAAACGGAATCTGTAATGTTTTTGTTTTTTCAGCTGGTGCAAACAAGTGGTTGAAAAATGTGTATCAAATTTACCTATGCAGAGTAATCATGGAAATCCGTCAGTTGCAGGCAAGCTAATATATACCTTTAGTTACTGACAGCATAGTAAATTTCCACATCTTTTTGGTTAAAATTTGTATTATGTCATGCCATTCAAGATAATCCGAAAACGAAAACAAGCCAATTTACAAGTAAATGTGTGAAAATCCTCACATGCTGATTTAATTTTTCATTTTAAAATTGTACTCATGTGCAGCTAGGAATGTCAAAGTGGCCCGTGGCACTAGGCAGAGAAAATGGGGTGGCAACCGAATAAACACTAAAGAAAAGCTTAATAGAGTTTATTGTTGTTGGCAGTCAGAGAAAGGCTCGGTTGATGGCTTCATCCACGGAAGTGATGTGAGTAGTATCCCAAAACTAAATAACATGAATAAGATAATCTTGAAAGTTCTCGCCGGATTAAGATGGTGATCAGTCTTGGTTAGTCTTAAATGTTACTCATGTATTAGTATTATATCATTTTAGCATAAAGCTTAAAGGTAATAACACGCTTTGCAATTTTTTCGGATATTGAAATATGGCCTATACTACAGGGGATACATTTTGTATTGATTTGTCTTCATACGGGTGAAAGTATAAAATTTGGCCTATATGTTGTTTTTTTATTTATTTAGACAAGGTGGTTAATCCATCTATATAATGAAGTGTATTGAATGTCGCTTATATGTTGTTTTTGTTTTCTTTTTTATAGTTGCTATGCGTGAAGGTCCATCGGGTGGACATCTGCCAGATGGTTACTCAAGATAGTGGTTGCCCAGAGAGAACGCATATCAAACATGGTGCCTATTACGCCTGTACTTCATTCGACAAGTGAGTTTTCATTTGTAGCTGTTCTTTACATATGGTCTCTGATTTTTTGTAATAGGTATTACTAACACCTTGCACTATAAGAGTTCTGCTACAAAGAGGAGGCGTGTATATCGGCAACATAAAAACTAGAAGTAACATGTGTGGGTAGTTGGGTTGGGTGATGCGTGGGGATTGCACCAGGCTTTACCTCTCAAGGGATCTTGAGAAGCTTACAACCCCCACCAGGCAGTGTACCTGATCGATGTAGTATAGTATAATGACAAGTACCGGGGGATTGATCGTTCAGCTAGGAATAGTGTCGCTAGGATTAGAAAACCTAAAGACTAGGTCTAGGGATGAGGGATGATTCTTTTTGTATTTTTTATATTTTTTTAGAAAGCAAATTAAAATCGCGGGTATGAAGGATTTGGGCGGAATTATTTGCTAGTCAACTAACCCAATACTAAGATGCAATCAAAATAAAATACTAGAAATGAAAATAAACTAAATTATACTAAAGGTGTGAGAAATATGTGGGAAAAATGTGTTTACTTAGATTTCACTACTCCCTAGATATCTTTTACACGTTAATTACTTGTTATAGTTGCGTGGATGACGGATTGTATTCCTTAATACCATTCATGGGGTGGCGTACTTACTTCCTCAATCCTATGAGTGCCTACTTCACTCCTATGTCGAGCCGGCTAAGAAGCTCCTAACATGGGATCATTAGAATTTACTCATGCATTAAATACAACCAATAAAACCTAGTACACATCGGTTCATGTTTCCTAAGACGTTCAAGCATGTTACACACTGGAGATCTGCCAGTTTTCTTAAGCCTGACATTGAAATCATTCATCCAATACAACCATAAACAAGTAATCAACACATAATTAACATCTAGGTTTCATTAGATCCAAGCAAACACAAGATAAATCTAGCCTAGCATGTTGAAATTAAGACAAACACAAAATATAGACAACCAACACATAGACATATTGATTGAATTAAGAGAAGACTTATCTCAATAGCACATGAAAGGATTCAAGGGGTGAAAGCCCTTGAAAATACTGTAAAATACTAGCTAGGGTTCACAAAGTTCGGCCCTAGGGTTTCTCCACACACGTCCTCCTTAATGAATGAAAAATAGAAAACTATATATAGAGTTTAGAAGGTGACGGCGTCAAGAACAAATTTCTGACGCCGTCATCTCGCCGCCAAATAGTTCCACGGACTGCCTAGATCTGGGTCTGACGCTGTCATGTAGTCTCCTTATGCAGGCCGTCACAAAATTAACTCTTGACGCCCTTCTTGTGACGCCGTCAGGTTTGCACTGGGTTATTACCACTTTTACTCTTGACGCCGTCATGATTTTCCTCTTGACGCCGTCAGGTACTGTTCTCAGCATGGAAAATTAAGTCTTTGGCGTTTTCTTCACTTTTATGCTCCAAAAACGTCCGAATTGCTTCCTTTTCCAGATTTCACTCCCAAAGTACCTAAAATCACAAAAGGAACAATTTAGGGTAATAATTGATCAAATAAATTCAATTTCGGGCTTAAATGACCCCCTAAAAGTGGTTCATTTTTCGCTTCATCATATACCCTTACACTTGAGATTTGCTTGTCCTCAAGCAAATGCGCTTTTATTCTAGTCAAAATACAAGTTAGGGGTCATTTAACACTAACATAAAAGTAATTACAACAAATAATCGTTCCATTAAAGACCAAAGACAAGCACGGAGGTAATATACTAGCACCTCACAAATAGTGTTTAGATACTCACATCTCTCGGGTGTAATAAAGTTATATCACATTAAGGAAACGGAAAATAACTCTCACTACCTGTCATAGCAAAATAGATTACCATAGGCTTGGGAAAGGATCAAACCTCCACCACATGGCGTAAGCACCTAGGATAAACTATCAAAGAGGTCTTTTAAAGGGTTGTAACGTTAGGTGTAGGGATATGAAATACACGGTTTTGTTGGATATAGGCAGTCTTTACTGGTGGCGAGTTAACAATCTTGGTTAATTACATGTACAATATGGCGTTGCTAAGCCAAGACTAGACTCGACTTAAGCTAATAAACAAAAACATGAAATAAACATAGAATGAAACGGGATGGTAGTCCGTATGTTTTTTTTTTTTTTTTCTATTTTTTTTTCTTTTTTTTTTCATACACTCTTACCCTACCATCTAAAATAATACATCATAGGGAATGAACATTCCCCTTACACTTGAATTTTTACATACTTTACAGTAAACTAATCTAATGACTCGAATTAAGAAAATCAAAACACTTGGAGTACTTTTAAGATTAACGTACATATGGGGGTAATAATATGATGTTCTTCCCCATTACTCCATAAAATAAGTACTTTACCCATGAGTCCCAATCGTCCCAAAACAATATGTACAAGGGTATGACTCGACTTAGCAACCATGTAATCAATTAGATAATTAACTTAGGGTTTAACAAATAACAATAATGCACTAAAGATGAGTGCATACACGGAAGGCTAAGGCGATTTGGGTGTACATTTAAGTGGGGTGTAACAAATTCTTCCTTTAAGTAAGATGCTTAAAGTTAGAAACGAAAAGATAGGCTCGGAGGGGTGTACTAGGGGTTTCGTGTACTAAAAATGAGTACAACGCTAATGGTGTAGGAGAAATTAATTGACTTAACTAGCCAAGTAATATGACTTAAATGGTCAAGTAATTATGATACAGGTTTAACACAAGGGTGATCCTAATGCCTGTTATCATGTAGTAAATCCTACTACACGAATGTAGTCTCACTAGCGGTCTCGGGATGCATCACTAACGCAAGTTCTAGAATCTAAATGCTACCGGTACACTCATAAGCACTAATAGTAAATGCTTTTCCTATCAAATCTAAAGGCGAACCTCACATATTTGGGTGGAAAATTTTTATGAATGGTACGGTTTTGTGCTAGTCATACAATCTCCTATCCATGAGACGCTTTCTATGGCTAAATTTTCCCTCCTAAATGTTGTAAAAAATTTTAAATTTTGGCGCTAAAATTACACTAACAAGTATTTCTCATAGTTTTATTACACATCTACCATCAAACAAACAAACTCAAGCGAAAGTGTATTGTAAGGTATCATCATTTTACCCTCCCATTACACTTAGGATGAACATTGTCCCCAATGTTCAAGTAAAGAACGTAAAAGTGAATTAAGTAAAACAAATGAAATCAAATACTCCCCTGATTCGCTCGGTATGGATAATAAGGTGGCCAGGTTAGATCTTCCTCCAAGAAAATGAACAATCAAAGCTTCCCTTCCAGAAAAATAAATCATCTTCTTGTCATACATAACCTGTAAATCCTGAGAAAATAGACAAGGCAACCTTGCATAAAATCGGTGGCAATCTACATATACTACTAAATCCTAGAAAACAAAATAAGATATAATGCTTGTGGAATGATGTTTGCAGATTTCCTGGAGATTATAAAACTAATAATTCAACAAAAACTTTAAGATTCCGTTAGAAAAACAAAACTGGTAAAATTTCCAGATTTTTACACGTGACGCCGTCAAAAGTAAACTCGTGACGCAGTCAGAAGTGACCTGCAGAAATTCTTATGTTAAGTTTCCGGAAAATTTCTAGAAAAAGTTGGTCCTACTTCCTGGAAAATCCTGCAAAACATCATTATGACTCGATACAAGCATTTGACTCTAACAAATACGAATATACATGTTCATTTAATATTGTGGAGAATCATGATCGGTTTGTTTCTTAAAAACATATTTGGGGTTTCCCCTTACACTTATCTTTTGCAAAAATACCTTCGGGTGAAGTTAAAACTAGGCCAAACAACAAAGTAAAGTATTTCCACTATTTAGTTCTGAAACATGATTTACCAACAATAAAAATAAAGCATGCATACGGAAGCAAATAACAAACAAACAAAATAAAATCACACAAAATCATGGGTTGCCTCCCAAGAAGCGCTTTTCTTTATTTACGAGTCTTGTAGCTAGACTCAAGGTCATGGGTTACTATGTGACCTCATCATTGGTTTCACTCTCTAGGTCGTCTTATAAGCCAGTTTTGTATTCCAGACCTAGTTGCAAGCATTCTTTGTAGAAACCAAGCATCCTATTCTTCACATACTCTACTCCTCTACGTCTATCCTCATCATTCCTATAATAAGCCGCTTGTTTGTGTTCCTTTTCTATATTAGAGAGAAGGCGGTATTGCTCAATTTTGTAGGGCATTTGGTAGGCAATCTCATCATTCTCTTCCTTGAACCTAACTATCCCTAAAGTCAGATCATAACTCATCCTAGTGGCCTCAACAAATGGTTTTCTGAATATTACTTGGCTTAGGCAATCATCTATCACCGGACGAGTGTCTTCTACTATCATAAAATCGATCTCATAAGTGAAATTACCTATAATCACATGCAATCCCTTCACTCTTCATACAAAATTACTTATCAAATTCTTATTGGGCATCATCCTATAATCAAGTTGTTTCTTCATCACCCAATTGTAATAAGTCCTAGTCATGATGTTTACAGGAGATCTAGGATCGATATAAGCTTTCCATATATGCATATGCCCGATGTTGCATGGTATGCTGATGTTAGAAGGGTCTCCTATTTTGATAAGGGGTGTGCCAAGGATATTTGGTGTCTCGGGACTATCGAATAAATCCTTATGGTATTCCCGTTCTTCCTTGGTGGGCAACTTATCAAAGTGCTTTTCTATAGTCTCTACTTCCTCTAACTTCTCTCCCCTATTAACCTCAACTTCCCTAATTTCATCCCTAGTCTCGGTTTCTATCTCAACTTCATCTTTGTCACTTTCTTCCATATTCTTATCTATTGGCTTAATGGTGACAACATTGACAAAGTGGACATGTTTGGATAATGAGGGGTCTTTAATTTGGATTCCGTTATTGGTGTCCCTAGTGTCCTTCCTAGGTGTGGTTAACGCTTGGTTGTTGAGGGCTTTCAACAAGTTGTCTATCTTGTTGGTCATCTCCGTTTGTTGTTGGTTGAATTCGGTTTCAAACCTAGCTATGCGAGCTTCTTGAGATGCCATGAACTTAGACATCAATCCTTCAAGATTGTTGGTACTACCATAGTTGTTAGAAGGATTGTTGTTGAAAGTACGGTTGGAGGGTGGACCGTTTGGTTGGTAACGATTAGGCGGATTGGAAGAATTGGCTTGATTTTGTTTCCACCTAAGGTTTGAGTGATTTTTCCAAGAGGGGTTGTAGGAATCACCGTAAGGGTTTGGCTCGGATTTGAAAGTGTACCACTTATCTCCCACTTCGTCGGTACGCGAGGATGCGTAGTCCGCAAAAGCTGTTCCGGGGAGTTCCACACAATCACGAGTGTCATGGGGACCACTAAATAATTCGCATGAAGAAGTGATTTTGTTCACTTGGCTTGAAAGCTTAGGAGCTTCGTAAGATTTCATGAGAAACTTGACTTGGTCCTCAAGTTCCATGATCCTACGGTCGGGAGTGCTAGAGTTGTTCGAAGGCAAAGATATTGCCTTGACCGTTTTGTTCAAATCACGGGGATCATTCCAACTTTCGTTGTCATAGAGAGCAAGATCTTCTATGAGTTCCCATGATTGTTCCGCACTTAGATCACGTAGCTTACCACCGGCCGATTGGTCAATGGCTCGCCTTGTGGAGAGATCGATATGGTCATAGAAGATTTGGATTTGGAGCCAAAGATCTATGCCATGATGAGGGACTTTTTGGAGTAAGTCCTTGAAACGAGTTCATGCTTCATAAAGAGTTTCACCTTGACGTTGTTAGAACATCAAGATGTCATTTCTAAGCTTGGTAGTTCTCCCCGGTGGGAAAAATTGAGCAAGGAAACGAGTGGTGAGATCATCCCATGTGGTGATGGATCCCGCGGGTAAACGCTCAAGCCATTGACTAGCTTGATCACGTAGAGAGAATTGGAATAGGCGTAAACGGGTTGTCTCTCTAGTTGCAACATCTAGGTTTATGGAATCTACGATTTTAAGGAAGTCCTTGAGATGTTGATTTGGATCCTCGGAACGAAGTCCATGGAATGCACATCCGCTTTGCACCAACCGGATGGTGTCGGATCGCAAGGGGGTCACATTGGCTCCGGTGAGCTCAATGGTGTTTCGATAGCCTTGGTGGCTAGGTCGGGAATACTCTCCAAAGGTTCGGGGCCTAAGAGGTTCTAGTGGTGGGTTCTGTTGTGGTGGGATGACGGGTTCAAAGATGTTCCCATCGTCCATGATGTCGGGTGGTAAAAAGTTACGAACAAAAACACGAAGAATTAAGATAGACTAAAGAGAACCTAAAAATAAAAATAAAATCTTACTAGAAAGGAATCTAGCAAGTAGACCTATTAAAAAGAGATTCTAACCTAGACAATAACTATTCCCCGGGCTGCGGCGCCAATAACTTGATGCGTGGGGATTGCACCAGGCTTTACCTCTCAAGGGATCTTGAGAAGCTTACAACCCCCACCAGGCAGTGTACCTGATCGATGTAGTATAGTATAATGACAAGTACCGGAGGATTGATCGTTCAGCTAGGAATAGTGTCGCTAGGATTAGAAAACCTAATGACTAGGTCTAGGGATGAGGGATGATACTTTTTGTATTTTTTATATTTTTTTAGAAAGCAAATTAAAATCTCGGGTATGAAGGATTTGGGCGGAATTAGTTGCTAGTCAACTAACCCAATACTAAGATGCAATCAAAATAAAATACTAGAAATGAAAATAAACTAAATTATACTAAAGTTGTGAGCAATATGTGGGAGAAATGTGTTTACTTAGATTTCACTACTCCCTAGATATCTTTTACACGTTAATTACTTGTTATAGTTGCGTGGATGACGGATTATATTCCTTAATACCATTCATGGGGTGGCGTACTTACTTCCCCAATCCTATGAGTCCCTACTTCACTCCTATGTCGAGCCGGCTAAGAAGCTCCTAACATGGGATCATTAGAATTTACTCATGCATTAAATACAACCAATAAAACCTAGTACACATCGGTTCATGTTTCCTAAGACGTTCAAGCATGTTACACAATGGAGATCTGCCAGTTTTCTTAAGCCTAACATTGAAATCATTCATCCAATACAACCATAAACAAGTAATCAACACATAATTAACATCTAGGTTTCATTAGATCCAAGCAAACACAAGATAAATCTAGCCTAGCATGTTGAAATTAAGACAAGCACAAGATATAGACAACCAACACATAGACATATTGATTGAATTAAGAGAAGACTTATCTCAATAGCACATGAAAGGATTCAAGGGGTGAAAACCCTTAAAAATACTGTAAATACGAGCTAGGGTTCACAAAGTTCGGCCCTAGGGTTTCTCCACACATGTCTTCCTTAATGAATGAAAAATAGAAAACTATATATAGAGTTTAGAAGGTGACGGCGTCAAGAACAAATGTCTGACTAGATCTGGGTCGTCTCGCCGCCAAATAGTTCCTCGGACTGCCTAGATCTGGGTCTGACGCCGTCATGTAGTCTCCTTATGCAGGCCGTCACAAAATTAACTCTTGACGCCCTTCTTGTGACGCCGTCAGGTTTGCACTGGGTCGTCACCACTTTTACTCTTGACGCCGTCATGATTTTCCTCTTGACGCCGTCAGGTACTGTTCTCAGCATGGAAAATTGAGTCTTTGGCGTTTTCTTCACTTTTATGCTCCAAAAACGTCCGAATTGCTTCCTTTTCCAGATTTCACTCCCAAAGTACCTAAAATCACAAAAGGAACGATTTAGGGTAATATTTGATCAAATAAATTCAATTCCTGGCTTAAATGACCCCCTAAAAGTGGTTCATTTTTCGCCTCATCATTGGGTCAGTCATAATGGGTTGGTTTGAAACGGCTGAACGGGTAACTTTTCCTGGGTCAAATGCGGTTGCATACCCTACTAAAACTTTTTTGTCCGTCTTTTTCCCAATTTTGTAAATGATTATTCTCAAGGAGTTTATGATTGATACTATGACGGATCTTCATTTTCATGTGCTTATCTGCTTATTTTCAATGTTGCGCAAAAAACAATTGTCCTGAGCAAGGTCTTCTACGACTTAGCATATACTCCAGTACCTCAATTTGACATTTTTTATTTCATTTACTATATTCAGTTTTCAGTCACTTATAGCTTCTGATATTAGTTGATATACGTCCACTCCCTGAAACTTATCGTTTGAATTGACTATCAATAGGTTAACCGGATGAGGTTGGCCTGCTGCTTGACATCACTACTGTTTTTAATGTATTGCCATTTCATTAAATGCGGCCTCTATCATTTACTTGATTAGTCCAATCGACCCAGGTTCATTTTCCTTTTATACGTTTTTTTGTGATATTACACAGCTTAATACAACTATACTAAATACGCAATATTTTAAATACATTTGTTAACGAATTATTGCTCTACATGAGTTTAGCCAAAAGTTTTAGACTGTGATAGGTTAATTAACTCGACCCAAGAATAAAGAACATATTGTATGTCAAGTGACTCATAACTCACAAGGTCGAATTGTGTTCGATCCAAAGGTGAGAAATTCATAAAAATATTATACATCAACTTGAGGATAATGATAAAGAACCATGAAAATATATGGCGAAGTAACATGAATTGAGGAGGTGTATACATATAAAATAGAGTCTGGACAGCTTTAAATTTATTTGAGTGGTTCAAACCCAAACTGACCCTTTTATAAGTGAATGAGTCGAACTTGCCACCTTTACTTATAATCTTGAGTCTGTTACTTTAATGTTGATACGTTATTCTACAGTAGCAGTAGGAGGTCGTTTTATATCATCTATGTTTCTTTCTATTTTTTTTCGTTGGTCAAGCAAGGGGTGACCAATATATTTGATAACTTAAGATAGTCACCAATCACCATAGCTACCTTTTATGTTAATAAATACGTAGTAATGCATTCATGAAGTTACATTCCTTATCTTTAACATGAAGTTATATTCGTAAACATGACTGATCAATACCAGATTATGCATGTTCACAAGGTAAAAAATGTATTATCATGCTAACATGTGTTACACTTTGCCTCATGGACAGAGATTATAGCTTTTGTTCAACCTGTTCGGGGAGATGCACTAGGAAAAGCAAATTACAGGAAAAGAGTTAAGCGGCATGGTTTGAAGAAGTTTATTTTCTAGACAGAGGACTCAATTCAACCTTTTGCGGTTATATTTTTTTTTCAGCTCCTTTGTACTTTTAGTTCAATAAATACCTTTTTCAACAGTTTATATTTTCCCGACACAATTGGAGGTCACTGAACAGGCAATGTTATTAGAACATGTTATATACTTTGGTTGTATAGTCAAACATTTCTATATGACAAAAAGTTTCATCAGTTTTAAAGTTGAGAACAGTCCATGTTTGACTTCAAAAGTCAAATTATATATTCGTTAGTCACATCTTGCCTATTCAGGTACGTGTAAATTTGTTTAAAAATACCTTTGATGAAAACATCATAAACCAAATACAACGACAAGAAACTCCGCTAGGCCGCAACGCGGCTGGCCGCCGCCATTCTAGTCATAGAAAAAGCTAATGTACACCATAAGATATTACTAAATATAATCGATTATTAAATAAGTTGTCCGGGTATAACACTAGTTATTAACTTATTATTGTTAACCAAAGGCATATTAGTTGGATAAAAGGTATAAACCCAAAAGTTTTTTATAGATCTAACTTTTATCATAGAACCCATCAAACAATCTTAGCCACTCATTTTTTTTTATCAAAATAAAAAAATAAACTTTCACAATTTTTTTAAAACTTAAATATTTCGCAAACCGTAAATCGTCAAGCTACGAAAAAAATATCATCGCGACGGGAATTAAATTATCTTTCTATAGACATGCATTGTCATATACTTTCGACAAATTTTTTTTTCGAGAAACTTTTTTTTTTTCGCCCAGAAAAATCATATATGATTCGTAAGAATCATATATGATTCGATTTTAACAAATCATGTATGATTCTTACGAATCATATATGATTCTTACGAATCATATATGATTCTTTCTGGGCTGAAATTTAAAAAAAAAAAAATCGTCGAAAGTATATAACAATGCATATCTATAAAAAGATCATTTAATTCTCGTCGCGATGATATTTTTTTTGTAGCTTGAAGATTTACCGTTTGCAAGATATGTTGCTTTGAAAAAAAATGTGAAAAATATAAATGGGTGGCTATGATTGGTTGATAGGTTATATGACATGTATGAGTTATTCATGGATCTCAGTATAAATAAACATTAGACATAAAAGAATATTTGGTCCATAGAAGCTAGGAAAAGTAGTAGGCCCAAACACATGATTAACAAATTATTGTTGAACTACATATTTATATCTCATAAAAAGCCCTTTAATATTTCATATTAAAAGCCCAAATAAAACTAGATGCAGCTATGGCGTATATGTGACCAGAGACGATGACCGATTTTATTAACAACAAATTCTAATCTTTCTTTGGCTCTTCCATGCCTTCTTCAGCCGGCCTTTTTTTTATTCTCCCATAATCTTATAAATCAATGATATTATACACAGGTGAATTCAATCCTACTTTTATTTCATTTTGATCCTTAATTTGGTAATATTTTAATTTTGATCAAAATTCGATCGTGTTTCTGGGTTTTGATTGAAATTTAAGTTTGGTATCTGGGTATTGATCAGAACTGGATTTTGTTTCTGGGTTTTGATTGAAATTGGATTTTGATATCTGGGTATTGATCAGAATTGGATTTTGATTTCTGGGTATTGATCAGAATTGGATTTTGATTTCTGGGTATTGATCAGAATTTGATTTTGATTTTGGTGTTTTTATAAAGATTTGATTTTGTATTGTGGGAATTGATCAAGTTTTGATTGCGGTTATGATCAAGATTTGATTTAGTTTTCGTGTTTTGATTGAGTAAAACAAATGGTCTGTTTCCATAGCACAGTTCCGGTTAGCCACCATATGAACATGGCTAATCATCAATCACAAAAAACATCAAAAAGGACACCAATTTCGACTTGTGAACAATCTCCATCAGCTTTGATTGATGTGTTCATTTTGATTGCTGTTATTGGTTCATGTGGGTTCCTTATTTATCCCTATGTGAAGCTTTTGTTGTGTGCGGTTTTTGAATTAGTTGAATCGGTTATGTTTGTGGTCAAAGATGAGGTTTTAGATGCTCCGATGATATATGGATGTTTAGGCCTTAGCATTTTTAGTGCATCTATGGCTGTTTTGGCGATTACGCTATGTACTTCTCAGAAATGTGGTAAACTGGGCTGTCGTGGGTTGCATAAGGCGGCGGAGTTTGACATCCAGCTTGAAACAGATAACAGTTTGAGTAATTCAAGTTCGGCTAATGGTGCTAGTAATGTGGGGAAAATGGGTTTGAGGAAAGGCTTGTTTGAATTGCCAAGGGATTACCATAAGGAGTTAGAGGCTGAGCTTAAGAAGATGGCACCGGTTAATGGACGTGCGGTTCTTGTTTTTCGAGCTAGGTGTGGTTGCTCAGTTGGAAGATTTGAAGTCCATGGACCAAAGAAGAACAACAAAAAGATCAAAAAGTAGATAAGTCGTGATTCTGTGTTTTATTGCATATAAAAGATGATTAAAATAAGTTTTATCAGTATAAACTGCAATATACAAACTTTAGTATATACTTTTGTGATGAGATTCTGATATAAAGGTTTATATGCTTTGATGTTCTTATCATGTGTTGTTTGCTTTTCATATTTGATATTATGTGTGGAACTTTTGCTTTCGTGCTTTATGCTATAGATCATCATGATAAGGTTCTGGTTAGTGGGCAAATGACAAACTTTAGTACAACCTTTCACAAGTAAGATGCTAATTGAGATACCTACATAAGCTAACTAAAGCGATGAATGGTTCGTGTACGATCAGGGGCGAAGCTTCATAGGGGGGGGGGGGGGGGGGGGGGGGGGGTGCCCGACCCCCGAAATTTCTTTTGCGATGTAGGGGGTATATAGTTTTCGTGTAGAAAAATTTCGGTATATTCGGTTTCGACCCCCCAAAAATTTCGGTATACCTGAAATATAGCCTTAGGAAAAAAAAAATTTAGATCCCGACCCCCCACTTACAAAATCCAAGCTTCGCCACTGTGTACGATGAGATGTCTTTTTTAGTCACTCTTTGTTGTGTGGACGAAATTGATGGCAAGAGCTTTAGTTTGGTGATGTGTGTTATTGGAAAAAGACATTGACTTGATAGTTATTTGTTGAAGTTTTATTCATCTAAGAATTAGAACTAGATGTCTTTTGCTTCATCCCACATCCTGCAAGGAACTTAAGATACTAATTAGGGAGGATTAAATGGTTCGATATGCTAGGACCTGAAGATGGCATGGGCGAATGGGCCATTGTGGTGTATTCTTTAGGCTGACAAAGAGCAATACCAATCTTTGTTATAGTTGAGCTCATTTTTTTCAACGATGAGATTGTAGGAAAGAAAAAAAGGTGAAGTGTGCTCCCATAAAGTTATATAACGTACTTATGTACCGTTAAATTGTATGTAGCCTTTTATGCATGTGTGTTGGGCAAGTTTTAATCAGATCTCTGACAACAGCTAGTAAAACAGCTAGACATGGAGTTTTGGTAATTTTTTCAATTTATTTATTTTTTACAGGTAAAAGTTAGGCTTTTAGCAAACTTAGGGTGTTTGGTTCAAGATATGTAAATGATGCTATTTAAAATTCTAAGCAAATTTAATTGTTTTCCAAGTGGAAGGAAATTAAATTAGCCCACTTTTAGCCTCATTAGTGCAATTAAAATTACTGGGTCCACGTTTTTATTATGAACCAAACAAGGCTATTTGAGCAATTTTAATTTCAAATTACCTTAATTGCCTTCAATTTACCCCAACCAAACGCCCCTTAGGGTGTGTTTACTAAATTAAGTGGTTTGAAAAAAATGTCTTAATTAGCCTTTTAGCCTTTTAAATGGGAGACTTTGGTTTTGGTGAGTCCTCCAATTAAGAGAAACTAAGGGTGCGTTTCGTACATGACTATGAGAATCAATTAATCACAATGATTATCATTGCAAGTGTTTGGTAGCTAAGTTGGGGAATCAAACTATCACTTCATACCCATAGATTCATAGTAGAGGGAATAGACATCTTTTCTAATTGATTCCGGTGAGCCCCGCCACTAACGTATATAATTATTTTTACAATGCAAAAATCACCTCTTTTTCTTTGTTCATTTTAACATTTTATTTTTTTGGGACCCACTACTAACATATGAAAATCATACCCTTTAAATTTACACCAAACAATAGAATTTGAATCGGTATCTTTAATCTCATGCTATCCTCTAATCATTGTCATACCGATTGTGATTCCATGTAGCATACCAAACGCACCCTAAGGGTGGTTTGGTATACCGGAATGACTATGAAGGAATGAGTTTGAATCCCATTACAAGTGTTTGGTTAGCAAGATCATGTTTCAATAATTGAAATGAAACCTGAATATATGTCATACACCATAGTACCATAACATTGTACTTGTACATAGCCTCCTTTACAAATGATGACCCTTTTTATATCAAAATCCAATCCAAGTATTAAACCAAACATGTTTGTATGGAATCATATCTAACTTCATACCAATTCACATTTCAGGGTGCGTTTGGTTTGTAAGTGGGATTAGAATTGGATTCGGATTTGTGAATGATTTGAAAGAAAAAGAAGAGAGAGAAAATTAAAAAATATTTAAACTATATAATTGTTTATTCGTAAGTTGAGATATTATATATTATTTTGAAAGTTAAAAAATAAAAAATAGAATAAGTAAATATGTGGTTGAGAAAAAAGAAAAACTAAAAATCTAAAATTTAATTGGTGGGATTTAACAAAAAACAATAGGGTAGCATGGAATGAGTTTTTCATTATATACCTGTGGGTCCAAGAAAAAAAAAAGTGCACCAAACAAATTTTATAAAGTTTCTTTGAATCTAAACCTCACTATATCCCTATACCAAACAGGCCCTCAATGTATGCTTAGACTCATACTCATAGTGATTCCATATGCAAACCAAACACACCCTTTTGAGCCCACATTTTTTTCCTCGTTAAGTGAAAAGTAAACAAGCCATTAATAGTCTTTGTCAACGAAATAGAAAATGAGTTTTAAGTTCTTATGAACTCCTGTAAGCTTGTGCATCTAACATCCCTTGCTAAACACTAAAACACACTATATATGATGGGTTATGTTATTAAGACTCCCCTATAATGTGACAATAAGGGGTTTTGGTCAAAATGTATAAATCGCGATACACACCGTACAACCCCGCAATGCACAGGGCCTCACGAAACTCCCCTGTGAGAGGGTCCGTATAAACTCCCCCATATATGATTAAAGGTCCGTTTGGTTTGTAGACGAGTTTAGATTTAAAATTAGGATTAGAATTTTGATTTGGTGTATGATTAAAAGAGAGAAAATATATTTATTTAATAAATTTTGTAATAAAATTATTGTTAATAGAATTATTTTATAATATAAATTATTATTTTATGTATAAAAGAAGAAAAAAAATATAGTAAAAAATAATGGGTCTCTTTACTTTTTAAAAAACATATTCCTTCCCTCTACTTTTATAAAAACCCTCCTATTTGGTATTTGAAATTCAAATCCGAATAATAAAATTTCAACCAAACGAAGATTTTCTCCAACCCAATCAAAACCCATAAAACAAACTGACCCTAAAAGGGTAATGTTAGATGGGGAGGACACAACCCCGACATCTAAAGTTTCTAAACAATTACAGCTCAAATTTAAATTATACTAGCAACATAGCAATACCAACCGTTTTCAAAGATGATAATATGAGATGGCTAATATCACACAAGCCTGTGTGATGTTGTCAGAGCATTCGCCGTCACAACATCGTGGGCCAGCGATATGCACATGACATTTGAACGCCCAAAATTTGCTAAAAACAAAAAGTTTTGAAACTGGTCTGCTGAACCCCTCTGGCCGGCTGGCCGGAGGCTGTGTCTAGCGTTCAAAAGATCCTGGTCTGTAACATTTTTAATCTTGAATGTTTCCGGAAATCGTACTTGCACTTGTCAATAAAATTTGAAACTTTGCATTGATTGAGCCTAAACCATCAGATAATATTGACCAAGGAATTTGGTCAACAAAGTCAAACAGCCTAAGGTCAATGCTCCGTGGATAGTATAGTGTTTCCCCGGGTCGTTATGTCCCGACGAGATTGAAATGGTGCTTGTAAACGTTTGTGGGAATGAGTGGCATTGAGGACAGTAATCAAAGATGATTTGGAATTGATTATACTACTGATTACTTGTTATTTGAACAACTGAAACAATATTATCAATTACAGAAACACAGATATGATTATACGTATACAGATTAGAAATCAGATTTGATTACAGTCAGAAGAAAAGGTGAGTTTTAAACAATTTATAACTACAGGGGGTGCACATGAAAATTTTACAAACTTAATTATAAAAAGAAAATTAAATTTAAAAAGAATATATATATATATATATATATATATATATATATATATATATATATATATATATATTTGATTATTTTATAATTTATATATTAATTATTTAAATAAAAACTATTTAACTATTTATTTAAAACTAATTAACTTAAAAACTTTATAATACAAATTTTAACTAGAAAATTGCAAAATTAATTTCTAAAATTATAAAATGACTTAAAATAAATTTAGAAATTAAAAATATGTATTTTTGTCTTTTTGTGGATTTTCTATTAATTAAATAGTAATAATATTAATTAAACTATTTAAACCAATTTAAATTACTAATAATACTACAAAGGACTTAGAAAATTATAGAAAAATTTATAAATCTAATTAACCATCACAGGAATCCTAAACAATTATAAAAAGTTTATTAAAAATATTTTTAGACTATTTTACTAATTATTTACTTATTTATTAATTAATATCTAATTTAACTAGATTAATGAAGAAAATTAGAAAATGAACAGTAGAAATTAAGAGACTATTTTCTAAAAATACTTAATGATTTATAAAACCTAGGAAAAATATAGAAAGGTACCGTTGTTAATTAAAAATTAATAAAACTATTTAATTACTAATATTACTTAATTATTAATTAAACTAATATTAATTCTAATAATTACTAAATTGAAAGAGAAAAATCTAGAAAAATTATTGAAAATACTTTAAGATGAAAGAAAATTAAGAAAAATATAAAAATGATGAAGTGCTTAATAATAAGCTAAAAAGAAAAATTAAAAAGACAAATCCTATTAAATAGAAGCTATCACTAATTTTAAAGTTGGTTTTTGTTGGTTTTTCTTTTTGACAACTGATTATTAGCTAAAAATAAAAAACTTTTATGAAGACACTTTGTTTTAGCTTATTAATAAGCTGTGTGCACCCCCATGTGCTTATCAGTTGGTTATTTAAGCTTATTAGGACTTGTGGTTAATTGAAAAAGCTATCAAATGATGTCTTAAGTTCAAATAAGCTACAAACAGGTGTGAAACAACTTAAAATAAGCAAAATGCCACAGATAAGCACACTAGGTAAGCTGATATAAGCAAATAAGCACTAGGCTTACTTGACAGGCCACAAAGGCCAAAAAGGTCAACCTGTAGCCCCCTGTGGGGTCCATAAGGGGGTTCAGGAGTCCAAACTTATACTTGAACCTTGAATTTGGACTGGTGTCCTAGCAATAGGGTCAATAAGCTCACCAATAAGCTCACTAATAAGCTCAGAATGAGCTTTGGAAATAAGCCAAAAAACCTGACTTGCTCAGATGCTGGATGGTATAGGCCAATAAGCAAGCCTGTGTGGGGTCCACACAAGAGATCAAGGGTCTAATATCAAACTAGATTCAATAAGCCAGCCAGAAGGGCTTTTCAAAAAGCCAAGAGTTAAGCTCTGGGTCCCACTAATAAGCTCTGGGTGAGCTTTGGAAGTTGGGTGAGTTCTACTGATGAGTCAGTATGATCTAGGGAAATGGACAAACTAAAAGCTATTAGCAGCCCTACCAAATAAGCCATGAATAAACAATTAAGCTCAAAACCTTAGAGATGGGCATATGAGGTTTCCAAAAAGCCAAAAAGCTTAGGGTGGGGCCCACTAGGGAACAATCTATGGTCTATTGAAAATGGTGGACTTACACTGATGACTCAGTGTACCTAGGCAAAATAAGCAAACTTCAAAGGTAAAATAAGCTATGCTAATGAGAACTGAGATCCAATTTTATTCAAGATCTTAAAAGATAAGCTGAGAAGCTTTCCAAAAAACTAAAATCAAGAGCTAATGTTTTGGTTTGCACCCTGGAGGGGGTTTGAAAGTTTGACCAAACTCACAAGGTGCCCTGGTGTAAAAGGGTAACTTGCCCTGCAGGCTTAAATAAGCCTTTGCACAAGCCACAATAAAAATCACAAAAATAAGCTGATTATGGGATTTGAAAGTTAAGCTGACACACTAAGACTTGTGAAAAGTTCAGGGTTCCAATCCAATCACAAAAATCAAAACAATTCTTCCTATTTTTGGTTTTCTGAAAACACTATGAATTTTGACTTTTTGATTTTTGCTTTCTGTTGACTTAAGTGAAATTGAATCTTGATTTTATGACTGAAATGGTTTAATAAGCTATGTTAAGGCTAAAATAAGCTAGACCACTCACTTGTGAATGGAAATGGGTTTAACCAACACAGAGGGTTAATTAGGCCTAATGCTATGTGATTTTGACTTTTTTGATGAACAGTACTTGATTTTTATTGTTGACCTGAGTTTCTAAGACCCTATGTGACTTGTATTAACTATCAACAACAACAATTACAAGCTTGATCACAGAGTAACAGATAAATCCAAACACTACTATTACAAGACAGTTATGAAGAAACTTATGTAAAAAGGAACCCAAGCCGAATCTACTGACTAGTAATTCCTTAATTAGTTGTAAACAAGCAAAAGGAACAAAAATAAGCAATCTCAGAGCACTGTTGCACTATAAAGAGTGGAAATTAGGAAAATGGCTTACAAATGCCTTCCAATCTTTCTTCCAAGGACCAAGGATCATAAAACACTTCCTAATGAACCTCCACAGGTTCTCTAATCCAGGGCCATCAATAATCCACCCTGCTCCATTGCTTGCTTCTTGATCTTCACCAATTTTTTATTTTCTTTTTATTTTCCTGAATTTTTTTGTATTTTTGGTTTTTGATACTAGATTGTATTTTAAGGTTTCTAAAAGCTTTATTAAGCTTTCTGGGAGCCTAAGTGAACTTAAGAGTCCATAATATCAAACAGAAACAACAACTAGGCCTATTGAGATTTTTGAAATGAAAAGAAATAACATAAACTGAGAATTTAACTAAAGCTTGAATTTTTATTGATGAAAAAGGTTGAGAGTACACTGAAAATGCTTAATACAAGACTTGAAAGCCAAATCATACACTAGGAATTTGAAATTTACTTATACGACATACATTAAACTAAATTATGCTATATGTACTTCCTTGATGCTTCTCTTCTATTTATAGGCTCACATTCGGGTTTGTGGACACCCTCTGAGCAAATCTCATCACCATTGGATCCTTGAAATGCATCCTAGCCGTTGATGCAATTTTGGTGGGAAAGATAGTTTTGGCCGTTTCTTTCTTTTTAGGTGCAATTGGGGTGGGAGCATTTAATGTGAGGTGAAAGGGGGTAGCAAAGGGTGGTGGAGAAGTGAAAGGCAAGTGGGAGTGGGGGGAGGAATACCAGGGGTGGTTTTGCAGAGGTGGTGGTGTGAGGGAGGAGGTGAATAGTGGTTTGGTTTGATTGGTTTTGGCCGTTTATTATTTAAAACGGTTTTGTGGGATTAGGCTTGGGGATTGGGCCAAGGTAGTGGGACTGGATCAGGGGTGTTGGATTAGGCTTTGGTGTTGGGTTTGGGTAATTATCCGAAAGTTGCAATTATCCGATTTTGCAATTATCCGAAAGTTGGGGGGTTGGACTTGGGAAGTTTCCAAGGTTATCACAAGGGTGTATTCTGCCAAGTTTCCATAGTATGAGGACCATAGTTTCCTTTTTCCATTTTTGAACACCCAGGGACTATTTCTGCCAACTCTGCAAACTCCAAGGACCAATCATGTAATTTTTCCAAACATTCCATCCAAGAACCATTATTGGCGCCGTTGTTGGAGTTTTGGTTTTTGTTCTTTAGTTATTATTTTGTTTGCTTGAAATGCTTGTTTCTCATTTTCCAAAAAATCTCTAATTTCTCATAATTGCTTAAATGATCTTGGCATCAAAACCAAGTGTTTTGGTGTTGGGATTTGGTTTCATGTTTTCTAAAAATGCTCATTTCAATCTTTGCTACCTAAATGTGCTCGAAAATTGTTTGCGGAAAAAAAAAAAAAAAAAAAAAAAAAAAATAAATAAATAAAAAAAACCACCAAAACAACCCAAATCATTTGTTCCATTTTTTTTTCTTCTTATGTGAGTTTTAAGTATTATAAGTTATTTGATCTCTTGCATGTGTTTGTGTTATTTGTTAGAGTTATTTTTTTAGTAGATTAGTTTCGTATAAATTTTTAATAAGACTATCTTGTTTTAGATTGTTTTGTTTTGATTTGTGTTACATGACTAATTGTGTTTGCTTGTGTCTATGTGCTTGTCATTTTATGTTATCGTGCTCTTATATGTTTATGTTTGTTTTTGTTTAGTATCGTATTATGTTCTTGATGTTTATATATATGTGTTTATGTGTTTTGCTTGTGTTTATTTTCGTGTTCGTTACTTTTTGCGTTCTTGTTTTATTTTATCAATAAAAAGTTTTTAGTAAAAATTGTTTTCGAAAAAAAAATGGTTATTGATCCAACCGAATGGATGGATGAACATCCGAATGGTTGGAGCTCTCGGAAAAATATTTTTCATTCCAACCGGATCGGATGGCAATCCAACCGATCGGTTGGTGCTCTCGTTAAAGTTTTAAATTTTGTTAACTTTCAACCGATCGGATGGATTGGCATCCGATCGGATAGACCAATCGTAAAAATAATAATAATAATAATAATTTTTCGTATTGTGTGTTTGTTTTTAAATGTCTTTTGCATTTTGCAAGAGTGTCATGTCTTTTATTCTACTTAAACTCGGTTTTGCCATTTTTAATTTTAGTACGTTGTGAATAAATAAGTACTTGTTTTATAATAAAAATGTTTTGAACTTTGCGGGTATGTTCACTGGAAACCCTCACGAGACTTCACTCGTCCACTCGGGCCACCGAGGGGTTTAAAAGGCTTGTTGCATATGCTAAATGCAACCGTGATGCCTACGAAAGTGAGTTTTAGGATTTTACGTGTTTTGTAGTTTAGTTTGTTTTTGCAGATTTAATAAGCTCTTGGAGATTGTATTATTGGTGACATTGTACTTGGTGTGTTGATGTTTTGTTGGAAGCGAAATCGATTGATCTCACATGCTTAGCATCTTATCATTTGGAGTTCGATCGCGATTTCTACGACCCGGGAAGTTTCGTTACTCTTGGACTATCTATTTATATATTTTCCCTATTTCACATGCTTTGAAGTTTATTATTCACATTTAGTACAATGCTTAACTTAAGTGTGGGGAGAAAGTGAAATAGTGAAAAACGAAACCAATTTTTAAATTTATTATTTTTGGGCCAATTTGAAAATAAATTTTTGTATACTTGTTTGCCCTTGTGATCTAGTTGTTTTCACGCTTTTAGGAAAATATATTAGAATAACTAGATCATTCCACTGGTGAAATCGGTAATTTTGAAAAATTTGAGATGTGTCCCGATTAATATTGCAATCCATTCTGGGATCGATAACATTTGCTAGCGCATATTATAGCCCTTACCACTAAATTGTGAGAATTTGAGCCTATTTCATATATAGCATACATCTTTTATGCTTGAATCTTTTGCTATGAGTGTGCCGGTGATTTTATTTATTCTAGAACTTGTACTTGTAAATCATTACCAGACCGCAGTAAGATCGCATTCGTGTGATATAATTGTATTCGTGTGATAAAGAGGCACCTTAGGAATAAAACCAAATGGCCATCCGTTTACAAAATAATTTTTGCTAACCACATCAGTTAGTTATCCTCGTATTTGGAACCCATTTGTTAGTGTTTATCTTTAGCGCTAGATACCCCTAGTTTCACCCTCTGAGCCATCCCATTTCTTTTGTTACATCCAGAAAAATACAAAAATATTTTACACTTTAAAACTTAGCCTAACCCTTTGTCAAAGTCTAAACGGTGGGTTGCTAGTTGCTTGGTATGTTGGATTGTTTTTGATGATTATTAGTTAGCCACACTTTGTCGTTAGTGTGTGCCATTCCAACAAAGATGAAGGTGCGCAACTTCGTGTTTTGTATTTCTTTTGTGGTGATGCTTATGCGAAGTGTGGGGGAGATGTTATGTATGAAAAAAAAAAAGTGAAAAAAAAAATGAAAATAAGTCATCGCAACTATAAGGTGACAATTATAGCAAATGTGCTATATTATTATGAATAAAGGAATTTATGTGATATGTTGTTAGCCAATGTGCTAAGTATGAAGAATATTTGTAGGACCTTAAATATCACAACTTTATCACATACAATATAAGCACAATAAGAAGGAAAGATGGAAAGATGGTGACTTGATATGTATATATGTAAATCGTGTATTAGAGAGAGAAAGATGGAAATGAGAGCTTTTATTCAAAGAGAAACACACAGAAATACACACACAAGCACACCTTACAAATGAGAGGTAAGGTGCCTTTTATAGTTAGAGAGAAAGGCCTCATGGGCTTTCTAATGGACTTGGGCTTGGACTTGGTTACTTGGTTAGATAACAAGGCTTATGAAACATAGCACATGACATATTAGCTTGCCAAGTCCAAGGCCCAATGACTAAACTATTACTAATCTTGACAAACGACACAAAGTTACAATATGAGAATGACCATCACTTCTATATATATATTTTTTAATGCTAACAATCTCCCCCTAAGGGGTGGTCATTCGAATGATGCTCCACGTGAGTGGGTCTTCCGTGTTCTTTGTCTTTAACTTTTTGTGTCGTTGTAGGATAGTCTTTAGTCTTTGTTCCTTCATACATTGTGATCTTTGATAACTGATTTTTCATAGTTCTTTGTTCCTTTGTGATGTGGAGTTATCTGCCTTTCGTCACTTCTGCGTCTATGGTGGTTGTTTGCCATTCCAACATGCTCATACATCTTCAGTCGTTGTAATACATGCATTTGTAGTTCCCGTTCTTACACACAGATCTTTGTCACTTAACTTTTGTAGATTCTTTCACATTGCATAGAATCTTTCTTTGAACCTTTCTTTGCTTTGATCTTTGTGAGAACTTTCCTTTGACTTCGAGATGCATGTATGAGCATGTGGAATCCTTCGCCATGGAGATGATGTATAGCTGCAGGTAAACAGTTAGCAATAAATCAACCGGTACTTACAGATAAGAATTAGAGATCGTCAACAGCATAGTGTGAAGACTCCTTCTAACCCTTACCAATGCCGTTCCCATGTCAGATACTCTCGAGAGAGCTTACGAGACCTACTTAGTAGCTCAATGACTGGGTGAGTCGCTGGGGATCACTCCACGACTGTAGACCGTTTGAAACCACCGCGAACACTAAGCGTAACCCATAAGGAATTACCTAAGTGACCTACTGTCAGGGCTGCTTGATGTTGACCCTGGCAGGAATTTCCATTCAATCATTGAGAATCACAAAAATGAATCCTCTCATAAATGTTCTGGCAGAATGCTAAGATCTGCATAGGACTCTTAAGTTTACATCTGGTGTCCTTAATGTTGAACAACCAGTGTAGAATATCATGTGTTCCTATGAGATCTTTTGATGAATCTCGGGGCTTTAGACTCGATAAGTGCACATTTGGTTTCCTACGCGGAGATTAGGGAGAGGTCTCCTGCTTCAATATCAACCATCTCTAAGAGACAGGTCGATAGATTACACCGGTTCCCCGTGAGAATGAAACAAGCTCTTTTAAGAGAATTTGAGTGGTTAAGAAGGTTTAGTGCAGTGCGTCACTGGGTCCATGACGTCTTTGTCTTCAATACCGGAGTCACCTTAGTAACAACCAGTAGCATATGAGTTGAACCCGGTGTCTGCCCTAAGGTTGAACATTTGGAGGGCTATTTCTTTTCATCCTTTTTCATAACTTTTCTTTTTAATTCTTCAACCCCTTCTTTCTCCTTTCTCATTTTCTCCTTTTTTTCAATCATACCTAAGGACTTCTAATTCTAATCTATTGGAATTGTCCTTGGGTAGATCCCTCCGGCTCTGGCGGATCATAGGACGGTTTTTCCTAACCTTAGTCACCTTATAACTCCATGACTATCCTATCATTGATCACATGCCATAAAACCTTTTTGTGAAAAATCTCTCAAAGTGTTTATGATAATAAAACACATTGTTGTTACCACTTTGAGAGTTTTGCAATTTTGAAGGACTCCCTCTTCACATGTGCTCATGAATTTTTTAAAGAAATTTGCACATGCGAGAGGAGTTTCACTTTTTGAATTGATCCACTTTCAGTGAACATGACCGATTCGAGACACGCTTACATCACTAGTTAGACTAGCTTGAAATTATTACCCGTCCTGGTCAAGTCCAAAGAAAGTCTCTCGATATGGTACATTCTACTCAGACAAGTCCTATTCGAGACACGCTTACATCACTAGTTGGACTAGCTTGAAATTATTACCCGTCCAGGACAAGTCTTTTCGATGACTGACATTTTAAGCTTCGTCAATTCATTGGTACTTACTGAGTCGAGCTCTTCTGAGATTCAGCCACAATCTTTAAACATCTTTGATCATATTTTAATCATGTCTTCTCCCCCTCAAAAATAGCATAGCGTGATATTTTTTATATCAACTGATTTAGAAAAAGCTTTTGGAGAGATAGACAGATTCTGCATGAATTCGGAACATTTTTGTTTTTATGAAATACTCCCCCTTAATGATAGCATATTTAAAATTTCTTAAGGGTTTTGAGGGAGTTATCTTGAGCACTAAATTTGAGAGATTTTGAGAAATTTTTTGAA
>JARVZY010003254.1:0-24601 GCA_030686995.1 Artemisia argyi | reverse complement strand
GTTGGGTTTGTGTAGTTGGAATTGTAGTTTGATGGTTGATCAAACTTGCATGGATCATTATAAGTTGTTGGAGGTTGAGAGGTGTAGTTTGGCTTGAAGGAAGATGTTTGGCCAATGTTGTATGGTTTGTAAAGTGGATCAAATGAATGACTTTGTTGGTTTGATGCAAAGTTTGGGAAATAAGAAGTTGGTGGTGAGGAATGATTTCCAACTTCATTTATGATGATGGATTTGTTTCGAGGGCTTTTTCTTCGCCAAACGGGTTTTTCCGTCATCCTTGCTAGCCTTGAGGCTTTTGATTTTGGTTTGTTTGGAGAGTTCATGATGGGATGAATGAAGAGTTTTGAGGATTGGGGATATTTATAGTGTAAGATTTGTGTGTTTAAGGATGGATAAGGTTTGTTTGGGGGATTAGGACAAAATGTGTTGGTGAAAAATGGGAAATGTAGGTTGAAATGGGCTAAAAAGCAGAAAAGATTCTGTAAACCCGACCATCAGATGGCCGGTCCCCTTAATTAGGGGGCGGTCCCCTTAATGATTAAGGGGGCCGCCTTACAGAATTAAGGGGGCCGCCCATCTGGTGATTTCTAGGTTGCCAGAATTGGGTTTTTGGCAGAAAATTTGCAGAAAGGTTATGTGTTTGGATTAGAATTCAAGCAAGTTCAATTCTCTTAGGCAATATAGAGTCTAATCTAATCAAGATATAGCATGCATGCAAAAACACATAAACACAAGAGCAAATAATCAACATATAATAAGCAAGAGAAAGCAAATAAAGGTAAGCACAATTAAGCTTCCTAAGGCATCTATCTTAGATTAAAGGCAAGGATAATTAGTGAGTGAATAACTAATGATGGATCAATATGACACCATTATTAATGAATTTGTCCTAGTGAGTGTCTATATGCAACAAATGTGGAGTTGTGATTGTTTCGACTCCTAGAAGCAAAAAGAAATAACGATCCTAAGAAACAATCTAAATAATCTCCTTGATTCAATTTTTTCTCGATCATGAATGTCAAAGACATATATTAGATTATATATCTTGACAGTTTATGTGAGAATTTATGCATGATTTGAAATAGAATGTTTTTAGGATTAGTCAAAAATGCAAGGAAAATGATTTTCAAGGGGTTCCTAGATTGTGAGAATAATATTTAGAGAAAATTGATTGAGTTTTACAAAACGGTTTATGCAAAGAAAATAGCTTTTCTCAATCTTTAGTTTTGTGCGAAATAGATTCCTAGACTCAGAATAGGTGAAGTGGAAGAAAAATGAATTTCATGCAAGTATAAATTTGAAATGATTCAATATAATTTAGTCAACTTGTTCCATCATTCCTAATCCTAAACGCAAGTGGTTGAATAATTCACGCTTAAGGGGTTTTGTGAATATATCCGCAATGTTGTCTTCCGATGCAACCTTTTCTATAGATATATTTCATTTTTGTACATTATCCCTAAGAAAATGGTGACGTATTTCTATGTGTTTAGTCCTAGAGTGTTGCACCGGATTTTTACTTAAATCTATCGCACCTTTGTTATCGCACATAATGGGGACATTTTCTAACCTAATGCCATAGTCTACGAGAGCTTGTTTCATCCATAGTGCTTGTTGACATGCCTTTCCGGCGCTTACATATTCGGCTTCGGTGGTAGAAATAGCAAGAGCGGTTTGCTTCTTCGAAAACCAAGACGTTAGACAACATCCCATAAACGTGCAAATACCGCTAGTGCTCTTTCTATCTGCGTAGTCTCCCGCATGATCCGAATCCGCATAGACAATGGTTTCTATGCCTGATTCCTTAGGATACCATAATCCTAAGTGTATAGTGCCTTTAACGTATCGGAAGATACGCTTAACCGCTTCTAGGTGAGAGGTTTTGGGATCCTCTTGAAAACGGGCACAAAGGCAGACACTAAACATGATATCGGGTCTACTTGCCGTCAAGTATAGTAAACTACCTATCATTCCTCTATACTTGGTGTTATCTACGGACTCACCTTCATCATCCTTTGTGAGCTTTACCTCCGTAGACATGGGAGTTTTCATGGGGTTTGAGTCTTCTAGGCTAAACTTCTTAAGCATTTCCTTAATGTACTTAGATTGGTTAAAAAATATTCCATATTCTAATTGTTTTATTTGTAATCCTAGGAAGAAGTTAAGTTCACCCATCATACTCATCTCAAACTCATCATGCATGATTTTGGCAAATTCATCACACATGTCTTGACAAGTCGATCCAAATATAATGTCATCAACATATATTTGGACAATGATGAGATTTGGGTCTTTCTTTTAGTGAAAAGAGTGTTATCTACCATTCCCATGGAATAATCATGTTTAATAAGAAAAGCTTTTAATCGATCATACCAAGCTTTGGGAGCTTGTTTGAGTCCATACAAAGCTTTCTTTAACTTATAAACATAATCAGGTTTTGCGAAGTCAATGAATCCTGGAGGTTGTGCCACATATACCTCCTCATTGATAAAACCGTTAAGGAATGCACTTTTCACATCCATTTGGAATAACTTAAAATCTAGGGCGCAAGCATAGGCAAGTAATATCCTAATCGATTCTAGTCTAGCTACAGGGGCATAAGTTTCGTCATAATCAATTCCTTCTTGTTGATTATAACCTTGGGCAACTAACCTAGCTTTATTCCTAGTAACTATTCCATTCTCGTCTAACTTATTCCTATATACCCATTTGGTTCCTATGATGGTCATATCCTTTGGATTTGGGACTAATTCCCAAACATCATTCGCCTTAAATTGATTTAATTCTTCTTATATAGCTATAACCCAACTTTCATCCTTTAAAGCCTCGCTAATATTCTTAGGTTCTATTGCTGAGAGGAAACAAAAGAAATTATTTTTATCTTGGGCTTGTGACCTAAGGGTTCTTTGGTTAAGATGTCCTATTATATTATCTAATGGATGAGATCTAGATTCTTTAATATTAACAATTTCGTTATTTTCTAAGTGAATGTCTTCATTATCATTTCCTATGGGTTTTGTTTTACTAACCTCAATAGCTTCATCTTCGATTAAATCATCATCTTCTAAAGGTAATGTTTTAGGAGGTGGTGGTGTTTCATCAAATGTTACATTTAGTGATTCCTCTACTCTCATGGAGTGTTTGTTAAGTATTATATATGCTTTGCTATTTTGTGAGTATCCTAAAAATATTCCTTCATATGATTTTGGATCAAACTTAGTGAGATAGTCCTTAGTGTTTAAAATATAGCATTTACTTCCAAATACCTTAAAGTAGCTTAAGTTTGGTTTTCTACCTCTTAATAACTCATAAGGAGTTTTTCCTAGAATTCTTCTAATTGATACCCTATTTAAAATATAAGTTGATGTATCTACGGCGTGACACCAAAATTTTTGTGGGATGGATTGTTCATTTAACATAGTTCTACTCATTTCTTGTAGTGACCTATTTTTTCTTTCTACTACGCCATTTGATTGAGGAGTACGAGGAGCGGAGAAATTGTGAGATATTCCATTTAACTTGCAATATTTTCCGAATTGTACTTCGTTATCAAATTCCCTACCATGGTCCGTCCTAATGGCAACTATTGAGCATCCTAATTTATTTTGAATCATTCTACTAAATATTTCGAATTTTTCAAAGGCTTGGGTCTTGTCACTTAAAAACCTAGTCCACGTGTATCGTGAGTAGTCATCTACTATCACTAAGGTATATTTGTTTCCTCCATAGCTCCGCACAGCGGATGGACCAAAAAGATCCATATATAATAATTCTAGGCATCTAGTAGTGGATACTATATTCTTGGCTTTGTGACTAGCATGAGCTTGTTTTCCAATTTTACATGCATCACAAAAATGCTTGTCATATTTTAGATTAGGCAAATTTCTAACTAATTCCTTAGAGGCCAAAGATTGTATTTGTTGCATATTAGCATGTCCTAATCTCCTATGCCATAGTGTAGAGTTTTCATCTAGGGTCGTTAGGCATATCCTATCTTCAGGTTTGTTTCCTAGTTTCATAACATATATGCCACCTTTTCTAATTCCTCTACCTATAATTTTTCCATCCTTAACTATTTCGCTATCATCTTCGGTAAATGTGACTCTACATTTATTATCACATATTTGTCCTACACTAAGCAAGTTATATGTTAATTTATCTACATGCTCTACATTTTCAATAGTAAGTGAGTCTTGAGAGATCGTACCTTTGCCAATGATTTTTCCACGTAAGTCACTACCGAAAATAACGTTACCTCCATTGTATGCCTTGTATGTAGAGAATAGATTGCGATTCCCCGTTATGTGCCTCGAACATCCGCTATCTTTGATCCATTCGTCAGGTTCCAAGTCAATTCCTAAACATATTTCGTCGGTTTCTTTTGCCATAAAACACTTTTCGTCTCTTGGCTTTTCAACTTCTTCTTTGTCACTATCACTCCATGTTCCATTAACAAAATCACCTTGACTTTCGTAACCCGGTGGCTTTAGACATTCGCCAACGAGATGATTTGGACTTCCACATCTAAAGCATTTTCTCTTCCCGTAGTTGTCACTTCTATTCCTTTGGAATGCTTTTCTTTCGTCTCGTGATAATCTAGTGAATCTTCCTCGTCTCTTGAAGAACTTCTTGAATTCTCTTACGGCCATTGCATATTCTTCGTCTTCACTTTCGTCACTTGAATAGTTTTACGTGTTTTTACTTCGTTATAAAAATTAGTTTTAGAGTTTTGCTTAGCTTTTAAAAACTTAGATTCGATAATATGTGATCTCAAGTCTTGTACAATATAAACAATTAATACTACACAATATATTATAATGATAAGTAATGAAATAAGTAAGAGATGGAAAGATCGAACCGCGAGACAAGAGATTTATAGTGGTTCGGCTACAAGGACACCTTCCTTGCCCTACTCCACTCCCCGAGCACCTAACTCGAGAGTTTTCTTCACTATATCAACAAGCTCCTTTATGGCGGAGAAAACCGTACACACCAATATACACACCAATCTACACACCACTTTTCACACCACAACTTCGTCACACCTAAGTCACAACTTCTACACAACTTCTTCAAATCTATCTACTTCACAACTAACTACTCCACTATCTTCTTCACACCAATCTAGTACCTAGCTTATCTTCTTCACACCAAGCAACTAACTAATCACACAATCAATATCTAACACAACTATCTACAATCAAATATTCACAACTATCTTCACAAAGAATAATGTAAATGATCTTTGATGATACACCAACAACTTGGATGTGGAGATCACAACAAGTTGTAATACTTCTTGTCTTGAGGGATAGAAGTATTCTTCTCTTGCACTTGAGGGGATGAAGGTTGGATCACTTTGAAACAAAGAATTTATATACTTATGATCAAAGGATAAAAGAGTGGAGATTTGGATCTAGATCAGAAAGTTTAGTAGTGCAAAAGGTGAGGAAAAAATTCAGGTTTAAGGTGGTATTTATAGGCAACAGAATCTGACAGAGGAGCGTGGCCGGTCCCCTTAAATCATGGCCGGCCCCCTTAAAATTAAGGGGACTGCCCTTTATAATTAAGGGGGCCGCCCAGCTAAAATGGCCAGATTCTTTGTCTTTTAGTGGGGAAAGTTTATTTGGTGAAAAACTAACTGATTTTGGTTAAAAATTTGAATTCATATATTTAGTATGAATAAAACATTTTTCTTTATTACCAAAAGTATTTTTCAAAAATATATAATATGTTTATATAATTAAATAAACTTTGTAATGCTTAATTAAACTTTCCTTTGATCATAAAATACACTAAACACTTTGTTTATTCATACCTTAAGTGATTTGGATGTAAAGAGAAATATTAATCACTAAATACTTGTTTATGTCACAAGTTTTAGTTCTATGAGTTTATATTTTGTGATAATTAAAACATAAAGATATTGATAACATGTTAATAATGTTTTTAGGCATTATTTATGTCAACACATTTCTCAATCCCATGGGATTTACATGTGTATATCATGGTTTTTATGCTGATAACAAGAGTCACTGTAACAAATTCATTCTCAAAACTAATCCCATGGGAGTGAATCCCATGGGATTCACTATGAAAAATAAGAAAAGAATTACTTTGAATTACTTATATTTTTTATTATTTTTTTATTTTTTTCTATTTTTTAAATTCATACTGAAAACCATAATTTATAAGTAATTCCATGGGATTCACAGTGAGTCCCATGGGATTCATGCTGAATAAAAAGCAACATACCTTATAGTCTATAAACTTTTTCTTCTCCACACTATTGTCTTCCTCTGCTTGTTCTTTTGCAGCTTCCTTTTTAGTTTTTCTATAAACCCATGGATTTTTGTCTCTTATCATTACAATCTCACAATCTTCTTCTATCTTTAAATCTTGAATCGTACAATTCCACCATGCTTCGTATATTTCAGTTTGAACCAGCAGAAATATCGTTCTAGTATACACTTTTGCTGCATGACGTTCAATCTCTAATTGTGTTAGGCATTTTGGAGCCGCGTCAAATGTTTTAAAGTCCAAATGTTCTTGCCTATATCGTTGTCTTTCCATTGCTGATTCATAGGACATCATAAAACTAACTAGCATTGCTCCTGGGCTTGTGAAACTTTTGAAGAATGAGTTTTCACTTTCGGATCTTGATGTGGTTCTCATCAAACCAAACAATGGCGAGTCGATGAAAAAAGCTGGAATCCATATTTCTCGTAGGTTAAACATCTTGGTCATCCATTTGTGATTTTGCAAACCAAAATCCTCAATCAACTTAGCCCATTTCTCTTCAAATTCCAACGGTTCCTTGTACATATTCCAAACAATCTTCTTAAAACGCTTCTTGAAATCTGTTTCTACATATATCTCTTTACAAATCTGTTTTTGATAAAGATAGTTTTAGAATCATGTTATCAGCATAAATAAGATGATTTACACATGTAAATCCCATGGGATTTACAAATGAATCCCATGGGATTCTTCAGTCAATCCCATGGGATTCATCATGCAATCCCATGGGATTTATTAGGCAATCCCATGGGATTCATAGTTTCATACAGAATCCCATGGGATTCATAGTACCATATGTGATAACATTTTTTATAAGTTCGATAAGTTACCTTTGCTGGAATCTTTTGGTCAATATGCCACATGCAAAGTCTGTGCTTTGCTTTAGTGAAAACGGCTTCAATGGCTCTCTTTATTGCTCCATCTTGATCTGTTACCACCATTGTTGGTTCTTTTTTGAAAGCCGTCATAAATGCTTTTAGAAGCCACGTGTATGACTCAATGTCTTCATGTAATAGCATTCCCGATCCAAGTGTGACACACTTTCTGTGATTATCGACACCAGTGAATGGTACAAACACCATATTGTACCTAAAAATAACATAATTGTTAATTACACACAATCTAAAAGGGTGAATCTCATGGGATATAATCTGTGAATCCCATAGGATTTCATGAGAATCCCATTGGATTGACTGATGAATCCCATGGGATTTCATAAAGAATCCCATGGGATTCTTATTAAATCCCATGTGATTTCATAAAGAATCTCTTGTAAAACTTACCTGTTACATCTGAATGTTGCATCAAATGAGACTATGTCTCCAAACTCTTTATAATTGCATTTCGCAACTTCATCAGCCCAAAACAAAGCAACTAACTCACTCTCTTCTACCTTATACTGAAACGTAAAGTTTGGCACATATATCTTTCTGTTTTCCATTTTATTTATAAGCATTTGTGCGTCACTTTCCCCAATGAACATATTAACATCCCGCATTTCATTCTTAAAATCATCAAATGTCCCATGAACATACTCATACCCTCCCTTCATACTCGTTAACAAGTTATGAGCCCGTGTTGGACCAATCTTGTTCTTTGCAGCTTTAACAACAAACATTTTTTCTACTTGTGTCATTCTTCTTTGCTTTTTTGTAAAATGTTTGTACTCTTTTGGTAGGAGCATATGGTTATGTTTTGCAATAAACTTAACAATCTGGTATTTTTGAGAAACAACATCCAATTCTAACCTTATACGAGCTTTACAACCTGTTATATAAAAAAAATATTTTAAAAACATGTTATTCAAAAAAAATTCCCATGGGATTCAGAAAAAATCCCATGGGATTCAGAAAAAATCCCATGGGATTCAGAAAGAAACTCATAAATATATTAGAGAGCTTTACTACCTGTTACATGCATCATTGTATTTCTTGTGGAAAACTAGAAGGGGGGTTGAATAGTTTACCGCTTTTTCGATTCTTTTGAACTTGAATATCTTTAAAAACATTTACATTTGCTTAATGATATAAACACAATGTTATATGTTTGATTCTTTGAAAAGCTTTTCATGTGAATAACAATTCTAACTTTACTAGTTTCATACTTTGAAAAGCTTTGCTTGTGATGATCCTAACTTTACTTGTTTAGTTATTTGAAAAGCTTTACTTTTGTTTGAAGATATAAACACATCTTTACTTGTTTAGTTCTTTGAAAAGCTTTATATGTAACTAGCTATTTTAACTAAAGAACAACATATAGTAAGCAAAGATAAAGAAAGAAACGATCAAACCACAACACGATTGTTTATCATGGTTCGGCTACAAGGACTCTTTTTCCTTGCCCTACATCCACGCCCTGAGTTTCCAACTCGAGAGTTATAAGCACTAATCAACAAGCTCCTTTCACCGGCGGAGAAAACCTTTACAACGCCGCTTACACTTTTACCGACACTAAGCTAGATGTCGAGTTCTTTACCAAGCGTACAACCACTCCCGTTAGTTCTTTTACAAGGGTACAACAACTCCCGACACACTACGTATTTTGAGGCCTAAAATACTAACCACTCACTTCTACATACATGACACAAATGAAGTATAAACTACCAAAGCTTATACATGACCAAGCTACTAAGACTTGCAACTTTAGAGTTGAAGCTTGTAACTTCTTGAATGATCTTGTAAGAGAATCACACAAATCAAAAGGTTACTGAGTTAGTTGAGAGAGTATGTGAAAATATGTCCTAAAGGGGTGACTCAAAACTAACAAATGGTTTGGTATTTATAGCAAACCATTCTGCAGGTCTGGCGGATCAGGCGGACCCCTCAGAAGGGTTCCGCCCGTGTATCCCCAGGGTACCGCCAGGCTTGCAGTTGGTTTTTACAATAAATCTTCCAAACCAAATAAGGTCACATCACATTACTTCTAGTCAAACACAAGACTTGCAAGAAAGCATAAGGTTAGCCAAACACTCTTTCTTACCATAAATGTATATGGACAAAGCTTACCCTAAATGTGATGTGACATTACTATTTTAAGAAATAAATGTGATGAAGACACTTTCTAATTTAAGAAATAAAAACAATGTTTTGTTTAAAAGGAAATGTAAACCTTAGTTAAACAAGACTTAAACACTTAAAGTGATGATTTACTTATAGCTAAACTTCATACTTTGTCATTAACAAAACTTAGCAAAGATCGTAAAATATAAATAACGTTTTTAGGCGATATTTGTATTAACAATCTCCCCTTTTTGTTGATGACAAAACATAAACTTTATTTATAAGTAAGTCACTAGTTTTAGTGTTAAGTCTTATAAAGTTAGTATAAAAACTTGTTTTTGCAAAGATGAGGTGATAAGCACTAAAAACTTGTTTTTGCAAAGATGAGGTGATAAGCACAAGTTTATATAAATTCTCCCCCTTTTTGTCGAAACAAAAAGAAAAGTAGCGAAGCGGAAGTATGCACTTGCTCCCCCTTGGACGATACTCCCCCTAAATGGAGTGTCAAGAGAGGAGACATGGATTTTGAACCTACAAGAAAAAGGATAGTTGCCGCACAAGACAAGTCATGAAAGCATTTCATGTCTAAAACACAACTAAGAGTTGTGAAGCGGAATAATGCAATACTCATGCTCCCCCTTGAATATTACTCCCCTAAATAGAGTATCAAGGAAAGAAAACATGGAAAATGATCCTACAAAAAGAAAGTTAGTTTCTAAAACACAAGATATACAAGTTACCATAACAAGGTATAGTGCAGTCACAATACTTTAAATGGTCTACAAACAAAACATATCTCATAGTAGGATAAAATTAATTTCATGTAAAATTTGACTTTTAGGAAGTCGAAGACGAGAAATGATGTGAATAACATCCTACTTCTAAAAATAAAAGACCAAATAAAAAGAAACTAAGAATATAAAAATCCTACATCTATAAAAAGGAAACCATCACTTTCCTTAATGAGAAACATTCTTCCAAAACAAGGGTAAGGTTGTTTGAGAATAAAAGTAGGTGGTGGAGGATGTAGCGGGTTTCATTTTGAATGTTGTGGGGGTGACACGGTTTTGGTTTGTTTGTTTAAATGGTGAAACATTTTCCAAAAGAAACGGTTTTGTTTCATTTTGGAGACTCTAAACTTGAGGTGGTGTTGGTGCTCTAAACTTGGTTTGTTGGTTTTAATGAGCAACATTTTCCAAAAGAAACGGTTTTGTTTCATTTTAGAGACTCTAAACTTGAGATGTTCCACAATGTGGTTTAGGATAAACCTCATTTCATTGTTTAGAGGATCAAGGATGTCTTTGTAGATAAGGTGAGACAACAATGGTTTTGGGTGGTGATATTCTTGTTGTGGTGTTTGGTTGTGGTCAAAAGACTCATTTTGGTCAAGCAATGACCGTAGTTTTTCATTTGTGAAAGGTGGTGGTTTTGTTGGTCTTGATGGAAGATCATTGAGATGCTTCTATTTTCTTATACGAAGAAAATAGAGTTTCAAAGTGTTGGGAAGGTTCATGTGGTGGTGGTAGTTGAACAAAGTGACAAAGGCTTGGTTTTCCGGATGGATTACCATGAAGGTTTTTGTAAATGGGGTGAAACACAAATGATTGTAGGTGTGTATGACCTTGATCATTTGGAAAAATTTAGGGTCTAGCATAGCGGTAAGCTAAACTCTCAAGCAATGACGGTGGATGAGGTGCATCATCCAATGACTCATTTGGTTGAAATATTGGTTGTTGTTGGGTTTCCGTTTCGGCAATGGTGTTAAAGAGTGACAATGATGGAGGGCTTGATGGTTTAGGTGATAGGTTTTCAAAAGTTTCCAATAGTGGATGTGGTGATGTTGGTGGTGTATGGAAAAAGTTCCATTGGTGTAAATGTTGGTGATCGATGGTTGAAAAAGTTTTTGATGGTTAAAAAGTGTATATGTTTGTATTGCCATGTTTGGGAGAGGATGTTGAAGTAGCAAGATTGAGGAAATCTTGAATAGTGGTCATGTTGATGTTGCAAGGTATTGAATATGGTGTTGAGGTAGTAGGGTTAAGGAAGTTTTGGATAGGTGAAGAAATGTCAAGTGATGAGCTTGATTTGATGGTTTTGTTGAAGCAACAAGTTTTAACACTAATCCTAGTGGCTTTAGCTTGATGATTCAGATGAAGTGTTTGATTAATTCATCTCAAATCTTTGGTTTGCAAGAGTTTTGAGATTGAGAGAAGTAATGGTGTTGGTGTGAGTTTTGGGGTATTCTAAAGTGATCAAACTTAAAAAGAATTGTGGGAATGGGTGTTTGGATTTGATGTTCTACCATTCAAAGATTGAGGTATCAAATGATTTTCATGAACTTGTCACATCATTTGATGTCAATCCAATGGAATAGGGTGGAGTGAAAGACCAACATATGCACTCAATGCTTTGAGATCATGGGATGTGATTTGGTTGAAAATGTTCCAATGGTTTGAAGGATCCTTTAAAAGGGTTCCTTGGGTTAGTTATGTTTGAATTTGAACTTTTGGCGGGAAGTGACTTCCTAATTGTTTTAGTGAGTGAAAGTTGTCCTAATATGGTTATTGGAGGTAAGGGAAGATGTTTCTCACTAAAGAAAATGGTTTGACACTTTACAAGTTTTGAACTTAAGAAAAATGACAAAAATTTTCTGCAGGTGTCTGGCGGAACCCTCGCGGTACACAGGCGGAACCCATTTTAGGGTGCCGTCTGGTCCGTTGGGCCAATTATGGGTTTCCCAGAAAATACACTGGCGGAACCCAATTTTGGGTACCGTCAGATCCGCCAGGGCTGAAAAATTAGGCAGTCCGCGATTTTGACCCGCGAGACGATTTTCAAAATTTTCGAAAACTCCTAAAATAAAAAAGATAATGCATTTCTGGTTTGGCAATGCAAAAATTAGACACGTAAATACACATATCATAGGACTTTGACCTTGAGGTCGAGGATTTCACTATACTTAGTAAGAATTGCCATAAGCATAAAAAAAAATTGACAAACACCTCAAACATTGTCATTATGCATAAAAGCTCATACAAACATAATCCGACAAATGTAATAAAACAAGTAAGTGAAAAATAATACAAATCACGTAGTTTAACACATAAAAGGTTCTAAAACATTCATAAGCCAAACACTCCTTAATCGTCTCATAACCGGTCTATCTTCTTATTGAGCTTGCTTAGGTACCTTCCAAAGCACTTGAAAATTCCTTTGGTTTGCTTGAACTCTTCGGATGCATTTTCAATGACGGGGAGTTCTAGAAGGTAGTCTAAAGGAGGTAACTTAGAGTTAGGAAGTTTATCATCCTTGCTCATGTCAGATGATGATGATGATGGTGTAGGTGAGCGAGTACGTTTGCCCTTACCTTTGAAAACTCGTTTATCACTTAGAGGAACGAAGATGTGAGGAATGAGAGAATAGTCAAGGCACATTCCATTATCGTTAGGAGGAATGGGTGAGATTGTTCTAAAGGGACGGGTGAGAAGCATTCCATAAGGAAGAGCGGTTATTCCAACCAAAGGTATGTCGGCCATTCTTTTGGCGAGGTAATAAGCTAGGTTAAAAGGTTGACCGGTGGAAATGCTATGGAGCATGTAGCTAAGACATGTGTTGACATGATCTCTATTTCCTATGGAACTTATAACGTTGGCTCTAAGAATCTCTTCCCATTTCTTAAATTGTGGTTTGAGTTCATTGAATTCCATTCCATATGGGTCCTTGATGACCTCATTTCCAGTTCTAGTTCTCCTAGTGTTGGTGGTCCTAATGAAGAGGTGGTCATGAAGTTCATCTTTGGATACAAGAGGGGTATCATAGGGATAGATGCGCTCAAAGAGTGTGTCAACAGTTGAGAGGGAGTGCAAGTCGGAGTAGATGCAAGTACCATGGTTTGGGACACCTAGGATTTGAGAAAACTCCTTGAGAGTGAAGGAGTATTGATGACTACTAGCCCTAAAGTTAATAGACATGCGACCATACTCATCCTTGGAGAGGGTGATGGATGCATAGAATTCTAAAATGAACCTAGAACAAATAGGCTTGTCGATTTCTAAGAGATACTCAAGTTGATTGTGGCAAGTTCCGTGTAGAGGCTGGTACCTTCTAAGAAGGATGGATCAATGGTTCTATCCTTATGGACATATCGTTTTTCTAAGGCTTTGAAAACAACGATTTGAGTTTGAGTAAGACCTTTGGTTTTGTGGTGTTTGGGTAGGTACTTGATGGTGTCCTTGTGGTCGTAGTGAGTTAGAGGAGGCATTATGATTCCTAGAAAATCAAAATTTCACATTTTAGTCTAAGTGAACGACTATTGTAATGTGTATGTTCTAGTGTGTGCCTATATGAAGACAATGTGGAGGTGCGGTTAACTTGACTCATTTTGATGCTTAAAAACGTTTTATAATGCAAGTGATGTTTCAATGACGTTTTTCATTTGTTTTAACAATATGGTGAACGGTGGTAAAGTATGGTTGACTACCGAGAGTGGATATGTGAAATGAGGTGGTGATTGCTTGACAACACTTTGAAGCTTGGATATCTTCTTTGTGTTCTTCACTTGCTAGAAAGTGGAAGAGACGCATTTCATAATGAAATTCACTTGACTTTTGACGACATAGACAAATATGTTAATGAGAGTATGGATATAACAATTGCCCTTTGTTTCAAAGAGCAACACAAGGGTGATTATAGGTTTATGTATCATGAAAGGTGGTTTAATCTTAATAGGTTAGGTTATAGTGGGGATGACACACTTGTTTGGTTACATTGTGGAATCTTCTTGTGAAGATTACTAGGTGGAGTTATTGGTGAAGATGATATTGACTCTTGGTTTCTTTGAGGGCATGGAAATGGTGGATGACTCGATATTGATAGGACAAAGGATAACTCGGTTTCTCATTTCACATTGGTTGTTTGAGGTTTGAGTGATGAAAGGTTATGAGGAAGATGCTTGAAGTTTTGCTTATTTTGTGAATCTTATGGGCTGAGGGTAAGTTGGAGTTGTGAGTAAAGAGGTGCTTGGTTTAGAAATTAAGAATAAAACATTCTGTAGCTTTGGCGGACCAGGCAGAACCAAAAAGAGGGTTTCGCCCGTATGGTCTGAGGGTACCGTGGGAACTGCAGGAAAAATTCAAAAGAGATTGTCTTGATTTTTGTGGTTTTATCCTAGTGTTCAAAACTAAGGTTTTAGGTCTTATGAGTTTTTGACTAAGACTAGGAATGATGAATGCTTCACATTCAAGAGGTTTTGCGAAAACGTTGATAGAATGGTTAACGTAGAAAACTTTCTTAGTTAAGACGTTCCTCAATGAACAATCTTACCAAGGCGATGATGAAGGATCACAATATGTCTATTAAGACCATAATGGATTGAATTGTTGCTGAGGTCAATGTCTCCTTTGTTGAAGGGATAACAATGTTGATGAGATGAATTCCGTTGTCGATATGAGTTAGCTTGTTCAAGTAGAGCTTGTTGATGTGCTTCGGAGACTCATTGGGTAAGTAAGTATAAAAGTAAGTATAAAAGTGCAAGTACCACTTGTGCTTTTTTTATCAACTTATTACCGACATAATTCCATTTTTCATACACTATGGTTTCTATTCCCGTTCTTTTGGGATGCCATAGTCCTAGTTGTGTAGTTCCTTATGATGTATCCAAACAAGCTCAACTAAAGAGTTTTTCGAGGATCTTCTTTAACACGAGCACATAGACAAATGCTAAACATAATGTTGGATCTAATTGTTATGATAACAAGTAGTCTTCCAAACATTTCTCTACGTTTAGTTTTACCTACGGATTTACTAATCTCATTCTTGACAATTCATCAATAACTTAACCATTGAGAACAAGAGAGTAACTAGGAATGTCTTTAAGTTAAAATCTCTTGCTTTTGGAGCTTGCTTTTATTATCAAAAAGACTTTCAAATATTGACACTTATAATCACATGATTACTTCGAAACATTTATTTTGTTTCACTAGTTGTTTTACTCTAAATTCCAAAAACTGTTTTTGTTGAATTTGTTTAGACACAACTATGACCTATAAATCAAGTTTGATAACTTATGTCAATTTTACTTGATTCAATGTTTGACTCATGGTGAGAAGATGTTATTTTGTACTTTTATCCTTAATGTTTTACACAACATACTTGTCTTGCCATCATTGGACTTTTGACTAAGTTATCATCTACCAAAGATGATATCTTAGAAGGAGGAGATCACTCGTTAAATGTTGTATTCAATGACTCCTCGACTCTTTGGGTTTTCTTACTTAAGACACTATGAACTCTATTTGTTTTGAAAAAATCCAAGAGGTACAACATCATGAGACTATGTGTCACATTTGATGAGTAAATCCTAGATGTTGAAAACTCATTTTCTTTCACACATCCTAATGTATGCTAATGTGATTTATTTCACCTTGTGTGTTTTATGTGAGATTATCATAAAGGAGTGATTAAAGAAAAGCGCAATTAAAGACTCAAAGTATGGTGTTTGAGAAAGTTGTTTAACAAAGGTTTGTTTTGCAAGCATCACAAAAGTGTTAGACATTTTAACACTTAGGAAATTCTTAGTTAGCTCACTTGTAAGCAAGAGTTGAGTGAGACTCACTCAAGAGATTCTCATGTTTATCTCTTGACGGTTAAAGAACCGAAACACCTTATATCTCCTACTAGTACTAATGACAAAATTCCTTGTTTCATAGAATCTAATCTTAGTTATTACTAATAGCAGGTAAACACTTAAGAGTATTACAAATAACACATATTCCAACACATAGTGTTAGAAACAAGAGACAATCAAAGTCGATTTGAAGTAATGCGTACCTTTTAAATTGCATAGAGATGCTATTAAGAGGATAAACACTACGCGTAAAATCTTGATTTGACGACATGCTTTGAAACTCAATTACTCATGTATCCAAGAAGGTTAGATAATCATATAAAAGCATAGAAAATGATAATCCTAATCCTTTTATCATGAGTTTCTATTAGAGATTGAATTATCTCTAAATCTTTCTTCTAGGTTTGACAAATTTTACTTGCTTTGTTTTATTAGTTGATGGTGCTTTTGAGTTAAGTCCTAATTCGGTTTTGTCATTAAACAACCTTTGATTCCTCAACAATCTTTCATGAGATTTTGAGCTTTCATCAAATTTAACTAATAATTTTCCTTTCTCATTTTGCTTTCTAATCTTATGTTTGTAATCTAGACACAATTTACATTCTAGATCAATTTTAACATAACTCTCAATTCTAGACATTTTATCTTCTAACAAGATTTCCTTTACAAAGATATTCTAAGAAGATTTTGAAGACTCATTCTTGAAGATAGTTTCTAGGTCCATTTTGCATAAACGTTTAGACTCATTTTCTAGTTTAGAAAACTCTAGGATGAATTTGTCAAAGCAAAAGTGTTTGGTTTTCAAAATGTACCTTGCTTGATGTTTTATCTAGTTGAGAATCACAAACCGGATGGTTGGCTTCATCTTCATCCGTGTTTTTCCATGAATCGCAAGCAAGTCCACTAAGAGCTCAACATAAGTAATCATCTTCACTTACATCTTCATTTAAAATATTTAAACTAGTAGCAAATGTATTTATCTCAACTAAAAATCAATCAATTAATATATCTAAGATTTCTAATATATTTGTGAGATCAAATTGATCATCTTTGGCTTGACATATTTCTTGATGAAAATTTAACATTTTTTTTCCAAATATCATTCTTTCATATTTGGTATTAAAGCTTTATAAATCATTGTTTTGGCTTTAGTATTTTTACCAAGTTTAAGTTAGTTATCTTGGTTTTCAAAAACTTGTTTTCTTTGATTTGAAATTACCAAAAGAAATAATATGCCAAAGATCTTAATCAATTGATTTCACATAGTTTTCAAAATTACTTTTCCATTCAAGTAAGTTTTCTTTTTCAAATAGCGGTGGGTTTTGAATAGGTTGCCCTTCTTTGAGATTTTCAAAATCCATGGATCGATCCAAGTTTTAAAATACATTCTATTTTAAAGATCTTGAGTAACGTAGCTCTTGATGCCAATTGTGGAAAACTAGAAGGGGTTGAATAGTTTACCGCTTTTTCGATTCTTTTGAACTTGAATATCTTTAAAAACATTTACGTTTGCTTAAAGATATAAACACAATGTTATATGTTTGATTCTTTGAAAAGCTTAGTGCATACTTCCGCTTTGCTACTCTTCTTTTTGTTTTGACAAAAAGGGGGAGAATTTATATAAACTTGTGCTTATCACCTCATCTTTGCAAAAACAAGTTTTTATACTAACTTTATAAGACTTAACACTAAAACTAGTGACTTACTTATAGCTAAACTTCATACTTTTTCATTAACAAAACTTAGCAAAGATCGTAAAATATAAATAACGTTTTTAGGCGATATTTGTATTAACATTTCTTTTTTGTTGTCACTGTCTTTAGCATCTAAAGTGTCGATATTAATATGTCTTGGATCTCCTTCTTTATTGCACATGATGTATTTGAGTTGTACCGCTCCAGATTTTGTTAATTTTTGTCCTGCTTTTTTAATTTGAAAACCTCCGGCTTCAGCGTAGTTACCATACATTTCTATAGCTTCATCTAGAGTGTTGTAGAATTTTCCCTCTTCTGGTATAGGAATTCCTTCTACATGAGGCTCCCAATATTCCGATCCGCCCGGTGTCTCAGTGTATTCATATAAAGTTGGTCTTGGTGATTTCATAGAATCTATATATAAAAAGAATCTCAAGGGATTAAGAATTCTGGAAACAATGAATCCCATGGGATTTATAAAGAATTATAAATCCCATGGGATTCATAAAGAATCCCATGGGATTCTTTATGAGAATCCCATGGGATTCATCATGGGATTCATAAAGAATCCCATGGGATTCTTTATGAATCCCATAGAATTTATAAAGAATCCCATGGGATTCATAAATAATCCCATGGGATTCTTAACTAATGCCATGGGATTCTTTTATAAGTTCCTTGTGATAAATTTATAAATTTCTTGTACAGAATCCCATGGGATTCACACAGAATCCCATGAGATTCACATAGAATCCCATGGGATTCATACAGAATCCCATGAGATTCTTTATAAATTACTTGTGATACATTTATAAAATCACATTGATGAATAAAATGATTAATAATGAATCAAATGGGATTCATCAATGAATCCCATGGGATTTATACTTCTCTTAAATCATTAACAAAAAAAAATTAGATTCTCAAAGGATTTACCATGAACTTCTTTAACAGTAGCATCTTCATCCGGTAAATCACCTTATGTAATCAAATCATCTTCTGACGTGTTTATTGAAGAATCCGGCAGGTTTGTTGATGATTCCGATCTGATTATTGATGATTTCGACGGCGGCGGTGGTGTTTTTGATGAATTCGTTATTCCGATGATTTCTGATTGGTTTGTTGATGATTCCGATCTGGTTATTGATGTTTTCGGCTGGGTTGATGATGATTCCGATCTGATTTCCGTCGGCGGCGATGGTGTTGTTGATGAATCCGTCGGATTCATGATTAATCCGGTGAGATTCATATTTTCTGGCATGAGATCTGGCGTCAATCAAGTGTGAGATCTGGGTTTTTGTGATATGAATTGAGATCCGTTTGTTGATGAGAGAGAAATCAAGCGTGATTGTGATATGGCAGTTTTTTTTTTTTTTTTTTTTTTTTTTTTTTTTTTTTTTTTTTTTTTTTAAGTTTTGTGATTTTACTATCTTGCTCTTCTTTGTATATTTTGGTTTCATCTAAGCCATTAGATGGAGGGGGATTGGATGGTTGAGATTTGATTATATGTACTTTACATGCTACTTGTTTTTGATAGATCTCAACTCTACTTTTTAAATCATATAAAAAAGGGTTAACAGTGGTGATTTTCTTAGAACATCTCCAATAATAGACCTTTTTAAAAAGTTTATAAAGTATTCGTGTCATATAAATGCATTTATTTATTAACTTTTTTATTTTATAGAGTTATTCTCACTATGCAAAACATTGAAAAGCTTTAAAAATAAAAGATGTATATAATGACTTGCATACATTTTATAGCAATGGAAAAGTTAACATGAACATTTTTCATTCAATGTCATCTAAAATCTTTTTCCGCTACAGTTACGTACTTGATAAACTAGTTTCCGACATATAAACCTTTTCATAAACCTATTATCTAAGTATTTGATGAGGACATTATTAATAGGCGTGGCAAGAAGATTCAATGGAAGAACAAACAATGATGACGTTACTGGTAATAGAATTAAGAGTACTGCTAAACATAAGTAAATATACTTCTAAACATACTGAGGTTACTGGTGTTTGTCATAACTAGACATAACCCTACTGGTATTTTGTTTGTGTCATGACTTTTATTTTAATTTTTAGTTTTGTTTGTTCTAGAATAGTTTGGTTAACTTTTTCCCAAAATTTAGTTTCCCTATAAATATAGGGCTTATGTTTATTGTTTTGGCATTCTAGAAATCATTAATAAAATTGTCTTTTAGAGTTTATCTCTTGTTTGGGTTTATTCCCGCAAAGTGCGCCTTGTTTAATTATGCTTGAATTATGGTTTATCTAAATACGTTTCACGCGTTCTGCGTCAGTTGGCATAAGAGATTCTTAGTATCCTGGTGGTAATTGGTGTAGAAAGTTCTACTTCAATTAATGTCTAAAGCTTGTTAGTATCCTAGATAGTGAATAAAGTAGAAGATTTAAAATCCATGAATGAACTTGACAACTGTTGCACTATGCTAGAAGAACTATGTTCCGTGATCGTAGGTGGGGCATTAATCCACAAGAATTGCGAGGGTAGCAATTATGGAAGTTTAAGAATATAGGCGAATCTATTGACAACCGTAGGTTCAACCAATCCCCCGTTCAACAACAGATGAATGGGAGGAATGTTAGACGATTAGTATTGGGTGTTAGGCCTGTTATGTATAGCCCATATTTATCCATAGCCCATATTGTATCTTATATATTCTCATGTACACATTATTGGTCATTCAATAAGATCGATTCATAGAAACTTACATGGTATCATACCTACTCGATCCACACCTTCCGCACTGATTAACCCTAAACTTTTGCTTTATTTTTATTTTTTTCCAGTTTATTTGTTTGTCGACCGAAGTGAGTTGTCGACGGGTGTGATCTGTTTTGTTTGTCGACCTTCAAAGTTGTCGACCCTGTTTGTTTAGTTCACTTTGTTCTCCTGTTCGATTGTTACAAACCCTAAACCCGAGTTTTGAGGTTCGTTTTCGAGTGCCATCGATAGTAGCAGGTTTCAATTGGAGAAGAAGAAGTGATTGCTAGTCTTCAAAATATAAAGAATATTATATTAGTTCCCACGTGACTATCCTAGACAAAGGGTATTTTGTTTTGTTTTTTATTATTATACAATAGTCAAAGTTGGTTTACTATTGTTCATTACTACGGATACAAATCTACTGTTCGATTCATAATATATTTGAAAATAGTGACAAGGGTTGTCTTGTTTGCATATTAATTTGTTTTCATCATGACTACGGATACAAATCCCCCCGCACCTGTCCTTACTTTGTCGGATAAACTTATGGCAATGAATCACCTAACCACCTTTGTGCCTATCAAACTTGATGTTGATGAGATGAATTACTCCTCATGGGTGTACTATTTTTCTCATCTTTGTCATGGCTATGGAATATTGGACCACCTTGTTGATCCACCCGCATCCTCCTCTACTACACCACCGACTAGGGACCCGGAGTGGCTCAAGATTGATTTTATTATTCGCTCTTGGATTTTTTCCACACTTGCTTCAAATCTTCAAAAGCGTTTAGTTGTACTTAATCCCACAACTGCCAAAGAGGCGTGGGTATATCTCGAGACGATTTTTCAAGACAATAAACATCCAAGAGTTATGGCTTTGAAAGCGGAACTACGGAATTTGAAGCTTGGGGACTTAACCATTGATGCATACTTTCAAAAAATTGAGTCAATTGTTTCAGTTTTAGCTAGTCTTGGTTCTCCTCTTAGCAATGATAATATTGTTACTTTTGCACTTGAAGGTTTGCCAACCACGTATGATGTGATTTCTACAGTTATTGCTAGTCGGGAACCCTTTCCCGATCTCAAGACGGTTCGTTCTTTGTTAACCACGCAAGAGATGCGTATGAAATCCAAGGTTCAAGATCCGCTTGTAAATGCTACATCTGCCTCTCCTATGGTCCTATTGGCAAATAACAATGCTCGGCGTTCGTCTAATCCTTTGGAAAAAGTAAACAAACCTTGTTTTCTTTTTGCTAAAGATCATTGTCGTTTTGGTGAGGCGTGTCGGTATCTTCACAATGGTGTTCATGGTAAGTCTACTTTACTACCTCGTACTTCCAGTTCATCCTCTCCTATGTCGGATATGGATACCTTGCGACAATTGTTGGCTAAGTTGGGGTTTACCCATACATCTAGCCAAACTACTACACCCGTTGCTTATACTACCAATACCTCTCCTGTTGCCTATACTATGAATCACCATCCTTATGGACCGGCTCAACTTCAATACCAATTCCAGCCTCTATATTCGGCCCCAGTGTTTCCATAGGGGGTTCACGGTTTACCACAGGGGGCGGGTCATACTGTTGCTCACGGGGTTCACGGTCTACCACAGGGGGTTCATGTTGCGCAGGGGGTTCCGTTTGCTACAGGTTCTCAGCAGTCGCAGGGGGTTCAAATTCTATCACAGGGGGTTCAGTTTACAGGTTCACAACCTGGGGTTCAGTTTGGTCCAGGTATGGTTCAGCAAGGCCTATCACCAGCCGGTTTTCACCCTGGTCAACTACTAGCATCAGGTTCACAGGGTTCGGGTCAAGCGACTCTTTTACCAAATGTCTTTAATACCACCACTCTTCAGGAACCGGCTGCTGGTAACTGGAATATGGATACAGGTGCGAGCTCTCACCTTAATGATTCTGTACATAGTCTTAGTTATATTCTTAATGAGTGCATTTTTCCGTCTGTTGCGGTTGGTGATGGGCGTTTCATTCCCATCACTAACTCTGGTCATAGTATTTTGTCTACCCCTTTTCGTCCTCTTCGTTTAAATAATGTTTTAATCACTCCCCACATTGTCAAAAATCTAATTTCCGTGCGTCAATTTGTTCGTGATAATTATTGCACTGTTGAATTTGATCATTTTGGTTTTTCTGTGAAGGACTTCCTAACTCGATGGGTACTCCTCCGTTGTGATAGCACGGGTGATCTCTATCCTGTTACGAAGCCTTCTCCCATTCCTCAAGCGTATCTTACCAGTCAGTATACGTGGCATCAACGACTTGGACATCCAGGGAGTGAAGTGTTGCGGCGTCTTGTGTCTAGTGATTCTATTTCTTGTACTAAAGAAAAGCTTCCTGTTCTTTGCCATGCTTGTCAGCTTGGAAAACATGTTAAGCTTCCGTTTGTTAGTTCGTCTAGTTCTGTTACTTCTTGTTTTGACATTGTTCACTCGGATTTGTGGACATCCCCAATTCCGAGTCTTTCTGGTTTCAAGTATTATGTTTTATTTCTGGATCATTATTCTCAATATGTTTGGGTTTATCAGTTAATGAATAAATCTGATGTTTTGTCTAAGTTTCAGTTGTTTCGTAGTTATGTTCGTACTCAGTTTAAGTGTGAAATTAAATCTTTTCAGTGTGATCATGGCGGTGAGTTTGATAATACTGCATTTCATAAATTGCTTTCCACCAATGGCATCCAATTTAGATTTTCTTGCCCTCGTACATCTCAACAAAATGGAAAATCTGAACGCATGATTCGTAGCATAAATAACCTTATTCGCACTTTATTGTTTCAAGCACACCTACCACCCAACTATTGGACTGAGGCACTTAATATGGCTGCTTATTTATTGAATATCTTACCTTCTCGTGCCATTAATAATGAAATACCCTTTACTCGACTTTTTGGTGCAACACCTGATTATAGTGTCCTTCGTGTTTTTGGATGCCTTTGTTACCCACATATCGATACCAATCATAAACTGGGACCCCGTGCCACACCTGCAATATTTTTGGGACACGCCGCCAATCATTTTGGCTATCGTTGTCTTGATCTTAACACCAACAAAATTATCATCTCTCGACATGTTACCTTTGATGAAACGGTTTTTCCGTTTCAATCCCATCCTTCCAAGCCCACACCCTCATATGATATTTTGGATGATTCTTCCAATCTCATTTCAACTATTATCAACACTACACCAATTGGTTCTCCTTCTAACCCAATTCCTACTCCAAATGTCAATATACCTGCATCAACTGCACCACCTACACCTCCACCCACTCCACCAGATGATCCTGTTCCCGTACCCACGCCTCCGCCCTCTTCACCACATGTTCCTGTTATATCTACTCATCCCATGGTCACACGTTCTCGTGTCGAGACTACTCGTCCTAATCCTAAGTATGCTGGTCATGTGTCTACTGTTTCTCCTTCCCCTAGGTCATATAAGGATGCTTTTAATAATCCAAATTGGCGCAATGCTATGTATGAAGAGTATAATGCACTTGTTAAGAATAAAACTTGGAAACGTGTACCTCGACCTGAGGGTGTCAATGTTGTCAATTGTATGTGGTTGTTTCGTCATAAGTATTTGGCTGATGGCACTCTTAGTCGGTATAAGGCATGTCTTGTTGCCAACGGTAGCACGCAGATTGAGGGAGTTGATGTTGATGAGCCGTTTAGTCCGGTTGTTAAACCGGGTACCATTCGGACTGTTCTTAGCTTAGCTATTTCTCAACATTGGCCTGTTCATCAGCTTGATGTTAAGAATGCGTTTTTACATGGAGATTTAGCTGAAACTGTTTATATGCATCAACCTCCCGGTTTTCGGGATCCAGAGCATCCGGATTATGTTTTCTTATTACAGCGGTCTCTTTATGGTCTTAAGCAGGCACCTCGTGCATGGTTTCAGAGGTTTGCTACTTACATTACTACTATTGGGTTTACTCCGAGTCGGTGTGATTCTTCTTTATTTATTTACAGACAGGGTGATGATACTGCTTTTCTGTTACTGTATGTGGATGCTATTGTGCTTACTGCTTCCTCTGAAAGTTTATTACAACAGATTATTGCTTCTTTGCATAAGGAGTTCTCTATGACTGATTTGGGTGCTCTTAACTATTTTTTGGGTGTGTCGGTTACGCGTGACTCTTCTGGAATGTTTTTTGTCACAACGTAAGTATGCTATGGAGATTTTGGAGCGTGCACATATGGTTGGTTGTAACCCTTCTCGGACTCCTGTT
>JARVZY010003253.1:0-38513 GCA_030686995.1 Artemisia argyi | reverse complement strand
TTCCATTGCCACCTACTTTCTAATTCATCATCATCCATGGCTAATCCTTCTTCGATCAACATTAAGGAACTCAAGGAAGCAAGTGGTTCTGATAACTTGGCTACTGCATTTAAGGTTTTGTTTAGCTATCAAAAGACTGAAGAAGAGGGGTCTTTGATGCGAATGTGGGAGGAGCGTAATCAGCTTGAGAAGGTAGTTGAGAAGCTTGCGGTTACAATGAGGGAAGCTCATCAGTTTGGGCCATACAATGAAAAAGCTGTGGATGTTATTCGTTGTTTAGGTCAATCACAGGAGAGGTTTAGGAATAGGATTTTGTTGTTGACTACTTTGATCAACGACATCAGTGATGGCATTGGTGAGAAAAATCGTCAGGTTAAGCTTATGGAGTATCATGAAGATTTCACCTCTGATGAAGATTAGAGGTTCATGATGTTGGTTGTCTTTTGGTTCATCTTTTGTCACTTATTTTGTATGATTTTGTTAAGTGAATGATCATGGAATGAATGTAATGGATCTATGGAAGTGTAATGAATGATTATCTAATGATAATAAAATTTATGTTTATATCTATTTATGTATATAGTTTGTTTTAATTAATTTATTTATTTATTTTACTATTTATGTAAAAGCATTTGGGTATTTTCTCACACACACACATGAGTTCACGGCACACACTATTTAGATCTGGTTGTGTTAAATTAGGGTTTCATCTAAAAATAGGGTTTCTCAATTAGATTAAATTTATTGAAATTAAAAGATATAATCAGTTTAATTAAGGGTTGTGTTGATTTAATAATCATGATTTCGCTTCAATTGTGTTAAAATTATCATGTAATGATGATAATTGTATGGCGGATCTTATTCCAAGGTTCGTATGTTGATTTTATTAGTTTTCTGTTGTTAATTATTTTGGATTGTTGATATGATGCATATGTTGTAGCTCATTTGGCATGTTTGTTTGAAGCATTTACAGTTTACATATATAGTTGATGAGGTTGGGGATCTAGTTAAGACGATATGTAGTCGAAAAAAATTTGTGATGTTTATCAAAGAATGTGTTGTAAGTAATTTGTAAGTATAGTCTGTGTTTTATTATTGTTGGTGTTAGAATATTAATATCTGATGTAGATGAGTTTGGTTTCAGGTTGTTTGGCGCAAATTCCGTTAACGTGAAAAATGGGAAGAGTTTTAAGACTTTGGGCACCCGATTTATACTATTTATTTGTGCTGGAGGTCTGCATATTCAACTAATAGTGGTAGGAAATGGTAAGTATTATTTGTCTAGTTTTCTTTATTTTAGCTATATGAAATTGTATATTGAGTTTGAGAAATGTAGAATAACTTTTCAGCAAAAATAAAGGAGTAAGACATTTATTTTTTGAAAAGTAACAGATACATGATTGGGTAGAATTACATATTGTTATTTTAGGTTACTGAAAATTTCCTTAAAAACAATATTTCGTGTCCGGTCTTTGAGTTCGCTGTCTTCGTCTTCCATCATTAGGATTTTCAGTCCATCGGGGGTTGTGACTCTTGATAGGGCGACATATAGCTGGCCATGGTTGAACACCGGGTTAGGTAAGTAGACTCCAACATGCTTAAGGGACTGACCTTGGCTTTTGTTTATGGTCATCGCATAACATGGTTTCACAGGAAACTGTCTTCGTTTCATTAGGAATGGCCATTTTGACTGAGTTGATGTCATTGTGATCCTAGGTATAAGGACAGTATTTCCTATATGTGATCCAGTTAGGATTTTAGCTCGAATAACAAATTGCCCAAGATCAGTAATGATTAGTCTTGTTCCATTGCATAATCCTTGACTTGGATTAACATTTCGCAAAAGCATTATCGGGAGTTCCTTTTTTAAGCATAGAGAATGTGGTGGAATGCCTTGAAAATTTAAGGAGTTCAAAAACTCAACGGGATATAGCTTGTCTTGATCTAGAGTATTTGTTGATGCCTTACAAACTTCATCTGCACTATTGTATGTGACAGAAACTCCTGCTAACTTTTTAAACATATGCTCATTTATTTTATCAGCGTCGTCATTCTTTGGAGTTAGTATAGCCCTTTCTTCTAGATACGCATCTTCATTCTGCCTTATTGTAAAATCAGGGAATGTTTCTTGGACGATTGCCTCAAGTGGAGAATCTCCTGATTTTATAATAAAATTATGCGGAATCTGAATCCAAGTTGGTTCATCCTCTCCTTCTTTAATTTTGGCTTCCAAATTGCCATCTCCTACGTCTAACACCCATTTATTGAATTCTTGTTTTCGAGTGTCAATGCTCCCGTTTTCTGTATATTCATTTACTCGCATACTGCGTGTTAGAGTAAAAAGCTTGCAACCTTTCCATAGGTCTAATCGGTTAATGGAAGCTTGGATAACTTCTGGTCTTTTAGCTTTTGGTATTACTGGTAGAATTTGTCTGAAGTCACCTCCTAGTAACACTGTCATTCCTCCAAAAATGCGTTCTCTATTTTCTGGATTCTCGAACCCAAAAATATCTCTCAATGTCTTGTCTAAGGCTTCAAAAGCGTATCGCTGAGTCATCGGGGCTTCATCCCAAATTATTAACTTGGCTTCTTTGATTAATTCGGCCAGGTGTGTGTTTTGTTTGATTCCACATGTACTGTTGTCCATTAATTCCAATGGAATAACAAATCTGCTATGAGCCGTTCTTCCTCCCGGTAGTAGTAAAGAAGCAATTCCTGGTTTAATAATAATGTTTAATATTGTTGTAATGCATACTATGCTTGTATAATTATTCAATAAATTTTTTTAAAATGATATACCTGAAGACGCAACTGCAAGAACTATCATTCTTTCTGACCTTAGCTTTGATATTATAGTCTTGTACAAAAAGATCTTACCACTCCCTCCAGGCCCATAAACAAAGTAGAACCCTCCTTTTTGACTATATACAGATTCAATAACTTCTTGATAAATCATTTGTTGATCGTGGTTTAGCATCGAATGAAGTTTTTCATGTTCAATCTTGCTTTTTCTCATGTCAAAGTCCAATGCTTCTCTAATCAAACGATTGTCCATGTTTGTTAGGAGCTTTGGGTTTGGCCGTGGTAGATCTTGGAATTCTGCCAAAGATCTTCCAAATCTGTGTAGCAGTTCCTCTATTTCTACCAAACAATAATTCTGAATCTGTTCATTTGTAAGTTCTAAGTCTGGATACCTGAAATATTTTCTTTTTTTATGTAAAATATCCTCTGATAAAGCTTCCCAATTTTCTTCCCATAATTGTCGTGGCCTACTAACTTCACAAAACAGCAAGATTGTAACAAATAAGTCTCGTAATTGAGGTGCTAATGCCCAAAACCTTGCTTCTGATATAGCATGGGTCCATTCCTTGTCATCATTGAGCAATCCATATGCAAAACAAACTTCCTTAAATGTCCGATATGTTATGTTGTTAACTATCATCAGCATTTCGAACGATTCAGGACTTTTTGCTATATTCAATACCATTCTCAGATAGTATCGTTCGCCTGAAGCAAGGTTGGAATAAACCATTCGGCCTATGCATTTTTGTTGTTTTCTAAGCTTCCAAATTCTTTGTTTTTCATGCCATACATAATTCGCTGGAATCTGAGCATAAGTGAATTCACGTGCTGATGTATCTCGCTTGTTTAGTTCAAACCACTCGGTAAACATAGTTATGTTGATGCCTTCTCTTTGAAGTAGAATTGGTAAGCTTTCAGAATCACGCAGTGTTATTGCGTTCTGGTTGGGTAGGTGGTAATTTAGCTTCATCACTGATGGGTAGGAGTAATGGATGTCGAAAGAAAAAAGTCGCCATACAGCTTCACATGGTGCTAAGTAACGACAATTCAAGAAATTCTTGATTTCGTCAACTTCAATAACATGTGCAGGATGTGTTGCATCAGTGTTTTTCATGTTTTCTTGGATGACAATAGTAGCTCGATCAGGGCCTTTATTTAAGTATTTAAATAAATACTTAATTGCCCTTGATCTATTGCACCATTCAACATTTATGTGAGCTTAGTACTTAAGTAGAAGATATCTGTTGTAAGGAACAACATATCTATTATTGAAATTGAACTTGCCCTTTAGAAAACAAATTCTATTATCTCTACGACGGTAAACAGGGTAGCCATCTCCATCAATGGTTGTTTCTGGACAAAATGATTTAGGGAAATGTTTTGAACATTTGCCTTCTATGTTGCATGGGGCATATTTTGCATCCTTCCCGCAGGGTCCATGTAACATATATTCAGTAACAACTTTGTATCCATACGGATCATTTATGGGGCATGGAATTTCTGCTGAGATTAGATCATCTATTTCAGCCCATGTTCTGCATTTCGCGTCATTTTTGAGCCATAATAAAATATGTGCATGGGGTAAGCCACGTTTTTGGAATTCAATAACGTACACAACTGAAATGAAATGTTTAGAAAGTATTAGTTACAAATTATGATGATTTTAATGAATAATCTTATTGACTTTAGTATGTGTAATATATTACCTGCACAACAGTCACCGAAAATCTGTCTTTTTGTGAGATCATCCAATAATTCAGTTAATTTAATCTTAAAAACCCTCGTTCCAATTTCCGGCCGATCGTGTGACTTCTGGCCAGGAATATGAGCAAGCATCTCAGCAATTTCGGGCCATTTTGGATTGGACGTGAACGTGATGAACAAATCTGGATTCCCAAATGTCCGAGATAGAGCCATGGCGTCTTGGTAATTTTGCATCATATACCTTGGGCTTCCTGTAAAGCTTGACGGTAACACTATTCTTTTTTCAATCGCGGCTGCATTTGTATCTCCTCTTGTAACAGCATCAAATACGTTATGATAAAGATCCACACGTAGATTATCTTGATTCTTTCTCGTCCATTTAAGTCTTTGTTCTTCTATTGATGTGTATGCATCTACCAAAAATTGCTGGAATAACCGTCCTCCCCTCAGTAAATTAGTACCCTGGTTATTTCGTTGTTGAATGATGTATGTGTAGTACTCCTTCATTGTAATAAATCCACGTACAGTCTGCCGTACACCTGTATTGTTATGATAAGGTATGCTATCATGGAATCCATCCTCTCCATAGGGAAAGAGTAAAGGATATTGCAGGGCCATGTAAGATGCATGCAATTCAGATATTCTTTGCTTGCCCGTGTTCTTACAACTAATAATGATATCACGTACAGGGATGCCCTGACCAAAATCATTTGTGATAAGAGCAGCCACTTCAGATACACTTGGCATGTTGTATTGTCTTGAAGTTGTTCTATTGCTAATAAGCCGAAGCTGTAGGCTAGGTGTAGCATGAGAAGCAAACCAATCTCTTGCCATGCGGAATGCCTTGGCCACAGCGCTTGACTCATTAAGCATTGCAATAAGGTTCATGACTGTTGTTTCATCAATTTGGTGTTCTGTGTCTTTATCAATAAAAGCAGACATGCGATTGTTAACTTCATTTTGTGTGTCAAAGAAATAAAGTTGAGCAAACTTTGGTTGTTCTCCTTCGTTCGGTAGAAGTGACCCAATTAGATGATAGTTTTGTCCGTTTATTCTAAAAGTATAGGGCCCCCGTCCTGAATTAATGGAATTATCTATTTTTGCTCCAAAAGATGTAAATCAAAACATACTATTGTATATTTTAATTTGATCTCTAAATTTTGATGCAGAAGAATCAGTATAATCAAGGAGGTTGTTTAACAGTGTTGGTGCTTCTTTGAATTTGGCGAGTAGAACTTTCCCACTTTGACACCAAAGGGAGAATGTTGGATTTAAAGGCTTGAACGCCTTATTAGCTCTTTCTTCATACCACATAATCGCACCACAGTTAGAACATGTATACGATGGTGGGCCAAGATTATGGTAAGAGACGGTAACCCCTTGTTTGAATAACATAAATAATGATAAGTGATTTTGTTACTTAATGTTAAATTAGTAAAGCTGAAATGAAAAAGAGTAAAATTCTATTAAAAGTTACCTGTAGATGTCAACCTTATTCTTTTATGACTTTGTTTAGGCATACGCTTTTTCACTTGTTTGGCTGTTGGTGGTAACTGGAAATTAGTATCTTTATATCTTTTGCGGGTATTTTTAGGCATGTTGGAAGAAGAAACTGCTTCTTTTGGTTTAATAGGTTCTCTGTTATTCCTTGAACTTTTGGATGATTCTGTGAAAATAGTTTCAATTTTTAGCATAATTGTATTGATTAATAATTGAATGAAAATGTATATTTGTTTGTGTTTACCTCCTTCCTGTGTGATTATTTCTGTTAGTTTTAAACCACAATAGCTCTCAATTTTCCCATCTGATCTGAGCCTTGTATGTGACTGAATGATTATGGAGTTATGCATCATGTTTGATAGTGGTGCTATCCTCATATCCTTCTTAAGTGTATCTGAAAAATAAAAGAACAATTATATTATTTTTTTCAACTATTTAAATATATTTAAAAAAACTAATAAATTGAAACTTACCATGATCCATTGGTTCATAAAAATGACTGTTTGTCTGTGTTGTATATGCTATTAAATATGATAGATATATTTATAGAGTTACAAAATTAAGAAGCTCAAAGGATTGCCTTTTAGTATTTTGTGATGTAAATTCTTCATTTATTGATTGTTAAGATGAAAGATGTTTCAGATTTTATGATATTTCAAAGATGTTAAGAGTTAGGGATAGGTTTTATAGAGTTATATTGACCTGCTGAAAGTTTGATTTTGTTATGGAGGCGATAATTACTTTGTTGGATTCATCAAGTATACATACTTTCCACTTTTCAACTAAACTGAATAGACTGATAGGTTTTGTTGTCTAATTTTAAATTGTTTATACACAATAAGACAGAAAGATTGTATTATTGCAAATGTAAACATTACACAACGACTAACAATCCTCTAATTATTAATAATTAACATTGTAAATTCAAAGACTCCGATATCTTTTTCCAACTACTCTGTGCTATCTTTCTCACTTTCATAATCACCATCCATCTCTTCATAGTCTGATTTATTGGTTGGATATATAACCTGCAATGGGATAGCGTCAATTGGTGTTGCTTGGACTAATTTCAAGTTTTTCTTTCTGTTGTATCTACTTTTGAAGTTTCTCTGTCTCAACTTGTTTGTGCTTGGAGCAAATTTGTAATCAAGATTTTCTAGTAGTCTCCTCCTTTCTTCTTTCAACCTTGTTATGATTACATTGGTGTAGTTATCAATTGTTGCACCTTCATTTTCAGTCTATAATTCAAGCGATTCATTAAGAGGAAATGATTTTGTCGTGTTAGACTTAAGATTAGTAAACCATAAAAAGAAAATGTTAGGTTAATTTGATTTCTGACCTGGAGATTACTGATTAATAAATCTAAACTTTTCAACTTGCGTTGTGGCCAACGCTGAAAACCCACATCTCTACTGAATCTTTGCAAAGTACCCAAACCAACATTAAGTTGCTTGGCAGCCTCCATTATTGTTAGGTGAAAATACTGGGTAATGACTTCCTTGGTTAATTCCATGATGTAAGAATTTGATTAGGAAATATGTTTTTGTGAAGAAACAATTTGCTATGTGATTGTATAACTTATAATGTGTCTTTTTAAAGGCTTCCCAACCTATTTAAATTATCTGCAGTTACAAATCAATTTTATAACTTCCAGTGACCCATAAAGTATATTTATTAGGTATTCATAAGGTTTTATAACTAAAAAGTCATAATAAAAGAATTCATTCATTAAATTAAAACAAATAATCAAACATGATTTATTTGATGAATATGGGAAAAAGTTACATAGACATAACAATATTTCTTATTCATCTTATTAATTTTATTGGAAATAAACTATTTGTTCAAGTCTTCAATCTTCATGTTGTTTATCATCCTTCATTCCAGCGATTATCTTTGCATCACATATTTTGATGGGAAATTGTGTGCACTTCATTTTGAATGGCCATCTTGTCATGGTTATTATCATGGGAATTCTTGGTATAAAAATTGTGTCCCCTATATTTGGCCCGGTTATGATTTTTGCCTCAATAACTAATGGGTTGAATCGCTTGATAGTTAAGTGGGTTCCAATGCACAAACCTTTGTTTGGATCGATATTCCTGATGAGGAAAACTCGTAGGTTTTTTTTAAGCTTTAGGATGGATGGTGGGATAAGGTGAATAGGTGTAGGATGTGACATATTGTTGAGTTGTGTTGGAAGCAGGGTATTAGTTTCTCATTTATATTATGACATAGAATGGTTAATAAATGGAAACATTTATTGATAAGCAAATGAAAAGCATTTGCAGGTTATTACTTTCATAGTTACAGGTTAATAAATTCAAATATTTATTAATAAGCAAATGAAAAGCACTTGTAGGTTATTGATTTGTTATTTATATCATGTCTTAGAATACTTAATAAACTGAAATCATTCATGTTTAGTTACACTTTTAGGTTATTTTGTAACTTTTCTTATATACTAAAAGAATTATAAATTTGTTATGTTTGTGTTCCTATATTTGATATATGTATGCACAAACTTGAATGGCACAGTTTGAATATGGAAACGAACACAACACATGGGAAATATGGGAATTAGTCATGCTGAGTTATACTTGTATGTGACTTCATAAGTTTTCTTTTATGCTAAATCGTTTAATTTTATTTATGTAGCAAATAAAGTACTGCACAAATCTTTGCTTTAATTGATATTCCTAATGAGGACAACCTGTACATTTGTTTAGCTTTAGGATGGATGGTGGCATAAGTTGAATAGGTGTAAGATGTAAGATATTGTTGAGTTATGTTGATAGTAGGATATTAGTTTCTTGCAAGTTATTACATTGATATTTATAGGTTAATAAATTGAAATATTTATTTATAAGCAAATAAAAAGCAATTGTAGGAAAATAAAGCACTAACAAATATAGATAGAGAACATGGAAACAAACATGGAAACAAACACAACTCATTCAAAATACGAAAATCGATAACTAAACATAAATATTGTCTCAATGTAGGAAAATTCATAGATCCTATCAGCTAGTAGGATCCAACTTATTACATTTTTCCTAATTGGTTATTCTTTGCATGGTTCACTCATCATTTGATTCATTTTGACTTGTGAGTTCAAACGCTTGGTTGCCTGATGACTATTCCTCGTCGTTGCAACAACCATCCTAACCAAGACATGAAAGAATAAAAAGGCAATAAATAACATGTTAATTTATAATAGAATTACAAAAGAAAACACTGTAATTCAGACCTTCTTTTTTTTGTAACTGACTCTATTTCAGTATCTGAATCCTCAACATCATCACTGAGACAACACAATGATAAATGTCATATAAGCAATTGTAGTTTAATATGTTTCTAGGTATGAATACATGAATCATTGCGTAACCTTTTTTTTGGATTTTTTTTTTCATCAGGTTTTGATGGAGTAGAGAGGGATGGCTCATCTGATAATTTCTTAAGACGGCGTTTTTCAACTGCAGCATGTGCCTTCACTTTCTCTTCAACCTCTTTTGTATTCAATTCGAGCACTTCCTGTTCACCTATTGCGGTATCCAATTGCTCAACATCATCTCTAAAATAATACAACCATCAATAAGTTAATCAGTTGCATTATAAAATTTGTAAATATATTTGTTATGAAATTATAGGCTAACCCTGTTTTAATTTGGTCCTCAGATACAACCAATAAAGTTGATTCAGGTGCAGAAGTTTCATCAACCGTGCTTGAAGTCCCACTTTCATCAGCATGGTCATCTACACAAATTGCAGAACATGTGAAGCTTTCATAGCTTCCATGTTCATAGTAGGTATGTGTTTTTATCTCCATCTTGTGAGTGGTGCCAATAATATTAGATATGGCACGTGGCAAAACAACATGTTCTTTTGAATCCTGAAACCGAATAATAGGTTAGTAAAATTATTGCAAAACTCTTTAAGATTAGCAAGATTTTAATAATATACCTGATCTTCTGTTCCAAAAAGTGAGGCTGCTGCGTGTTTAACCAACGTAGTTGCAGTCTCATCAAACAAAACAATTACTGTCTGATCTGTCTCATCAGAGACAGCAAGCTCAAGTCTGTACCTGCACAACAAATAGCGTACACCAAATTTAAATAATATTTCCAATTCCTATTTAATGTATCATTTTCTTAAAACGGCGAGGAATAATTTTTTTTTACAACAATTGATTAATAATGTTGTTATTCCAATATAGTTTTTAAAAGAGTCAATTACTGTTGAAAAGTAAGAGCAACACCTTATAACTGGGTAGTCCGTAGTTGAGCTACATCCATCACACCAGAATTGGCCTCCCTGCCTCGTCAATCCTTTCTTGCATTTTTCACCTCTACACGATGGATAGTTCCATCCCTTTCTAGTTATGACGTTGTTGATCGTGACCTTACAAATGAAGGTTGAGCTCTGAGAAAGTGAATAGGACATCAATAAATGGTAATGAGATAAAATTAGAGTAAAAGAGCAATAGGAAAGTAGAGATGTACATCATTCTTCCTGTTTCTGGCCCACATCAACACATTCTCTATGGTTCCAGCCATTGGTACAGAGTGATCAAGAACTACAATTTCTTTCTTTTTATTCACACCACTGCAATGATCAATATAATTAGATTTCCATGTGATATTTAAATGCTGCTTATAATGAGAGATGTATGTAATATAAGTTTGCTTACCTAGTGCCTGCTTTAAATCGTTTCAGGTGTGGGATATCATCATTATCCAGAATCAATGTGGAGGAGGTACTTGACAAATATATCTTATCTGAAAGGTAAATACACAAAGTAAGTTAATTTTCAAAATTTAAAATAATAGGAAAACATTATGTTGAATGGACCCTTACTATTGTAGGCTTCTAGCACTGACTGATGTTAGAATCACGGCACACAATCCAGTATGCTTGGTTTTCTTTTCAATCAAGACTTCACAAAGGCCCCCCCATAGGGTAACCCTAATAGACTCACCACTGTTATAAGAATTATAAACCCAATGATTTCATTAGAAATATATCATTAGGTATAATAACCATACAAAATAATATTTACCTTTGGTTAGCAAGATGAAAATCAAGATTCCTGGAACCTGTCTTTTGGTAAGTCGTCCTACCCACATTGGTGATGTATCCAATAACATCTGGAAAATGTGAACTAAATTATAATTGTTGCTATAATTTGGAAAACAACTTTTAAAAATGAACAACCATGACCTTACCATAAAGGAATATGTTGTCATTGGATTCAATTTCCTCAAAAGGCACCAATTGGAAAGAATGTCTGACAAAACCATCTGGCTTGTCCGCAACTTTCCTTACAATCGTTGAACCATCAAATTCTATCATGCAATTGCAGTCTTTCAAAACGCGGTAGTCATCCTTATTTGGTATGACAGTAAAGTCTTTGATTGAGTAAATAAACCCATCCTTTAACTTGTCTATAAAATTATGTGAAACGTTTGCCTTTGAAGTACAATGCACAATATTCCCCTGAAAGTACAAAATATATGCTGTTTATTTAATAATCTATGTGACAACTATGCATGGTTATACTTTTTATAATTTAAATGCACAATATTCCCCTGAAAGTAGAAAATATAAGCTGTTTATTGAATAATCTATGTGACAACTATGCATGGTTTTACTTTTTATAATTTAATACAATATCTATATTTGTAATAGGCACCAATTGACTTGCAGAGGAATGAAGACTTAAGTTACCTTCACATCAGAAACAATGAAATCTGTGCTTATATAACGGCCGGTTCTAGCACACACATCCCATTTCCTACAAACCATGACAACTATTGTTCCAGAGGTACCAACTTCCAATGCATCAAGGAAAACAGGTTTCTTTGCTTCAATGACCTTTTATGATTGTATGACATTATTTTCAATTGCCTGGCTGGACCTGTCTGCCATTATGACTTTAGATTGAACTGAGCAGGGATGTAAGATGAAGTTGGAAGTATACAAAACTGCAGGAATGGCCTTAAAATTTATACATGTGACATTATGTAACTGTAAAATTATATGCTATTAATGGAGATGGTTGATATACTTTGGGCCAATGTTTATGTTTCATAATTGCATTATGACAATGTTTATATTTCATAATTGCACAATTATGTAGCAAGAGATCCCTCGGCTACCTGGAATGAATGTGGGGTTCCTTGAGCTGACATGAATTACATTCGATATTGGAGATGGTCAATCAATTAAGCAGTAAATATATATGTCATACGTACTTACAACTTAAGCATAAAAGTGAAACCAATGTACTTACACATGAAGCATACACATATTACAATCAATGCATGAGACATTTATGAAGATCACTTTACATTGATAACACTACTTAATCTTTTAGTATATAAGATGCTTATTTTTTTAAGTATTTAATATCTTAGTCAATAAATGCAAAAAAAAAAAGTTACTATTCCATTATAAGATAATATGATTAGATGATAAAGTAGTCGACACAAGCCAATATATGGGCTCCAGTCCTTCTGGTTTGCACTAAAGTAGCTTAAGTAGCCCTTGAAGAGTTCGTTTATTCTCTCCGTCGGAGCTATCATATATGGACTTAGGATCCACTAGTAATTAAGGTTTCACAATTTAGCTGTAACTATAAATATTTCAGAATAATAAAATATGGTGCGGGGATTCTATCATTCAACATTGTGTCGGGGTCGGTCCGATCCTCATACTTAGATAGCTACGTTGAGCCGCCTCCTCCAAACCACCCTTCAAATATATCTATCTCTTTTCTCAAACGCAAAACTACATTTAGAAAAAGTCGTACGCATTGTTTTTGCAAATAGTTTTCGTTGTTTTTTTTTCCAATCGTATTTAACTTGCTGAAATTGTTTTATGATAAATTATTGCTATCATTATTATTGCTATTAAATTATTGCGTGTCATTGGCCCCTATTGCTTTGGCGGACCATAACACCTCATCAAACTTTTAATCCGTGCAAAAATCCTATTTGTCAACGACCATCTTTGCCTTTGTTGCTGTTATTGCTCATGTTTGAATATTTGTTTTTGCTTACTGTCGGATGTCTTCATCAATAATTTTGCTTTAATGTTTTGTTTTTTCTTTAATCCAATATGAGCTTTAGTGATTTCAGAACTCGGATTACGAAGGAGTATTAGATGATAAAGTAGTCGACCCAAGCACGTATATGGATTTAGGGTCCACTAGGATTTAGGGTTTCACAATGTAACTGTAAATATAAATATTGCATGAATAATATAATAATATGGTATGGGTTTCTATCATTCAACAACTAACTTAAATGTGTAAGTAAAAGAGGTTATTATTTTCTCGATATTTTAATGAATTATTGAGATAAAGCATCAAAATCTCAAACATAACGTAAGTTATACCTAAATGTTGAGGTATTTATGATGACAAGTTACGAAAAATGGAAAAATCTCTGGTTATCATACTTTCTTATTTTTACCTTTTTTTTTAACAAATTTGTTAACATCTTGTTAATATTTGAGTATAACTTATTGCATGTTATATCATTTTAACAGTTATAGTTACTGGTTGAAAATTCAAAAAAATAATACTCCCTCCGTCCAATATTAAGTGTTCACTTACCAAATGCACAAAGTTTTAAGAGATTCCACTAACTACACTTTCCGCCAATCAAATATTATTTTTACCTAGTAAAGTCTCATCTTATTGGTTGGAAGGTACATATAGACACTTAATTTGGGACATCCCAATATTTTATTGTAGACACTTAATATGAAACGGAGAAAGTAATCATTATGAATCACCACAATAGATATAATAACCAATGTGGATTATAAAAAAAGTTTGATATCCAAAATGCAAATTTTCAATAAGGGAGATGATTTGCACACATTTGGATTTGATTTGCACACTCTAATGTACAACTAGTTAAAGTAGAATTTATAAATTGTACAACTGTTTAATGCACGGATTGGAGTGTGCCAATCAATAAGTAGAGTGTGCAAATCATTTCCCTTTCAATAAACACGTACCTATTTTATGACATTAACGCAAAATGTAACGACGAGTTAGAATAAAATACAACAATGCATGTACATGTCAAGTATAACGTTGGTCTTTAAAATAGTAGAAAGATACATATTATTTAGTTATTGAGGATCTAAGCAAACATAGATCAACTTGTCAACTCAGATAATTTCAATATTAATCAGAATCTGCAAAGTCTGGTTCTATCATGACTTGATATTAGGCTGAAAGTAGTGACGGTTAAGTCAATTACCGTCACCTTAGCGCCACATCAACTTTGTCTCTCTTCTCACTTCCATTCACTCTTACTCATCATGCATCTGTTTTGGTCATCATACATCACCTTTCATTAAAATACTTACTTTATACAAATATATCTCACTAAATATTTCACACGCTCACAAAACAAGTAAAGAAAACATTACTTCTACAGTTGAGGCCCAGAGTTTCAGATTTCTTACTATGGTGAGCAACTCATCATACACATGCAAATTTGTTGTGACCTATTTTGGAACTCATGCGTGAGTGAGCCACTCACCATGCCAAACTCACCACCACTCCTCAGTCTTAAGTCATGCTTTAGTTTAGCTGAGGTTGTTAGTAGTAATACTTCCATATGCCTTAAAAGGTTTCCTACCTTACATGGTTATAAAAACTCGGATCGACTTCTAGTAAATATTAGACTTATTTCACAAATTTTATTTCACATGTCTTTAACGAGACATGAAACCACAAACTCTATGTTGATGGGCAACTCACCCATATCACTGGGCCAAGAGTCGTTTAGTAGGAGTTCCTTTTAATTTTACTGTCTATGTCAAGTCAAAGGTAAAAGAATAAAGGTAATTAAGAAGACAAAGCAAACAGTACGTTAATCGTTAGTTGGACCATAACGCCTCTAATGGAGATTACTCACTCAATGAATTTGAAGCCATAAAAATTGTTTAATATTATAAAGAACTTTAAGAAAAATCAATAGGTATTTGAGAACTCTAAAAGCTATCCCTTGGGTTCGAGGAGTTCATTCAACAAAGTTCTTGAGCTACGGATTTAGTAGCTTCACTTGGGTTAATGCTTACTTTAACTTGCACATAAAGTTCTTGGTTTGTGCTTTATTCATCTTCCGATCAAGTTTCTGAATGGCTTATTTCATCTACTGAGTTTCAAATGTGCTATTGTAGTATTAATTTGAGAGCTTGTTTCGATAACGACATGCAATGTATGTTCAAAAGAAGGATTCAAGGATTCTCGGTTTTAGTTTAAGATCGATTAGTCCCTTAAGATCTCCACAAACTCTTCTAATGCGATTATCCCTACAGTAAATTGGAGTCAACTTGTTAAGTTGCCGGGTTAGAAACCAAAACTTAATGCTAGATGTTGTACTACGTATTTCTATCTAGCCTTAGCTATATTTACATTGAAAATCGGTGTCATCAACTTTATGTCAGTGAGACACTGGCAAACAACATTGAACCATATTTTATTCGCACTTACAGTACTTAAAACTCAACACACTAAAAACATACATATACATATAAACCTGAAAACACACACTAAAAAGCAGCGAACGTTTACACAAGCTGCCAATAACATCGATGTGGGTTGTGGAACAACATTGTTATTAATGCGATGTACCCTTTTCTTATATTCTCTCATTCCTTTTTCGTATGAAAATCGTGTGAGATGCGCGTGTGAACATTCATTTATGAAAATCGTGTGAGATAAATGTGAATAAATTAGTAGAAATAGAAATGAAAAGGACATGGGATCGGTAGAATTGTAAGAAAAGACAAAAGAGAAAAGCCAAAAAACAAGCAGGAGAATCGGAAAATAAACACAGATTGCGACTGATGGATGCACACACTCACTCTAACCAAATATTTATCATAAAAATACAAACACGACAGAATGATTAGTGTCGGGTTAGCGTGTTGATGCAATTATTGGATTGTCGTCGTTTTCTTATTTCGTCGGTCGTACTAATGTCCTCTTTCGCTTGCCTTATTTCTCGCTAACCTTCACCCCACCAATCACGTTTGCACGTTTTCTACCCTGTTTTACGTTTATTTTTCATCTAACTAGACAGTAAATTTATGGAACAACCTTTTTTACTGTTTAGTCACTTTAGGGAATGTTCCAACGGCTATACAATACAACTATGGAAGAATTAAGTGCAATAAATCGCCAACTTTGTTGAAGGTTGTCTCAATTATTTTACTCACTTATTACGTACTAGTACAATACTACAGAAAAAGAAAATAAAAATGAAACGAAGGAATAAATATCATATTTCTTGGAAGACGATGTATTACCATGTCATGAGATACCGTTGACATGCAAGAACTACTTAGGGTACTTACCCATCCACAAAAGTTTGTGACTGTCATTAAAATGTAAGAAGTTTAAGTTCAAATACTGCTAGCTGAAAACAAACATAAATTGGCTACGCCGACATCCTTTAAAAGGAGTGCTTAACCTGGTTTGATTATGTGTGACGGTAAGTTCAAAACCTGTGAATTAGTCAGCCAAAAATCATAATTACCAACAAAATAAAAAATGATGTCGAGCTAGCTACAAGCCTTTTAGTAAGAATAACCGGGTTCAGGATATGATTTCGAGATGAACAGTCATTTTTTAACATATGTAAATGCAAAGGTAGACCGAATAATCTTGTTGCCGTATCATGATATCTTTGCTATTTTCAATTTGATTTGTAGTCATAGAGTAAATGTACACTTCATGCACGAAAACAAAGCCCAAAACGATCTTACATGCAACACCGACGCAAAAAGCGAGTACGTAGCACAATCCAAAAATGATATGGTTGCGTAAAAATTGGCACGTCGCGGACTTATATGTTTCTAAAAACTCTTCTGATCCTGTCCATCCTTCATAGAATTTAGAGTTAATTACATCAATGGTTCTTGTGGTTTGTCGAGTTTCACGAATTTAGTCTTCAGATTTTTTTTTTTTTTTTCAGATCCTCTCCTTATATTTTGACCCATTACGAGTTTAGTCCTTTGACCATTATTTCTGTTTGTTTGACTGTTAAGTGAATGTTTAGATGGTTGAAATAACATAAGAGTAATGCTAAAAATAATAATAATAGTAATAATAATAAATACACACACTAATGTGTGGCAAATGCTTGGTTTTCTTAACCACAAAATACACCAATCACTCGCTGACACGTCAGCATGTGATTTTTTTACGTGGTTCTAGCATTGCTCATAACATAAATATCCTTTTATGTCTAAAAGTATGGTCCTTATTGTTTATTGGGTATCACAGATATAGTCCCTTTGGGTTTTATTACTATGATTATTTCTAATTATTAAATTAATATTAGTGTTAACTTTCTTAATTTGTTTTATTTTATTTTATTTTTATTTTTATTTTTTTTGTAAATTTGAATTATGGTACAGATTCACTTATTTTTTTTAAATATATTTTTGAATATTTTTGACAGAAACTTTTTACAAAAAATTTTGAATACTTCGGAATTATATCTTGAAAATTTACAAAAAGAAAATTCAAATTATTTAAAATATATTTTGATTTAAGAAAATTATATTTTGAAAATTAATTTTCTGTCAATTTTTGTATTCAAAATTTCAAATTATATTTTGAAAGTACTCTTTAACTATTCAAATTATTCAATATATAATTTAATTAATAAAATTATACTTTGAAAAATTAATTTTCTGTCAAAATTTTAACAAAAAATTTATGTCAAAAAAATATATAAAATTATCTAAAAGAATTCTAAAATATTATTTCAAAAATATTTTTGAAATATATCTTGAAAATTACAAAAATATACAATTTTTTTCTTGTTTTTTGCGTAATTTTAAATATTTTTTTGACATTTTTTTGTAAAAATTTCTTAATCCAAATTATATTTTGAATAGTTTTTTGAATATTTAGAATTAAGAAAATTAATACTAATGTCATTGGAGCTTTAGTCCAATGGTAATGGTGTTTGGGCCCGAGTCAATAGACCCGGGTTCAAACCTCTTCCTTGGCACTAAAGTCCAATTGACACCGTCCCCCACCGTAATGCTCAGATTGACTGATCAACGAGGGGCCTCTTGCAGAAAATGGCCAAGCGTTCATAGCCCACCTCTTGATAAGTACAGTCACTGGGACATGTGCTCATTGCCTGTGGCCGAGTCCTTGGGGGAGGGTCCAATCGGCATCCTTAGGATGCATTGGACCAGGATGATCTCACCGATCTTCACCTTTTGCAGAAGAATATTAATACTAATATTAATTTCCAAACCACGAGGAGAAATCTTCAATTTGACCAAACCACGAAGATGATTTTTGCAATTTACTCTAATAATAATAATAATAATAATAATAATAATAATAATAATAATAATAATACTCTTCAAGTTAATAGTCAACTAACAAAATTATTTGTCAAAGGACAAAACCCGTAACAGGTCGAAATCACAAGGAGAAGATCCGAAAAAAAAAAAAAAAAAAAAAAAAAAAAAAGTGTAGGATCTCAATCCTTGAAACCAACCATAGGACCATTTATTTAATTAACTCAAAATTTATAAACTTTATTATTTTCGGATAGCTTGAAGATTTGTTACTCGATAACTATTAGACGTATCTTTCTTAGTTTCGAGCATTGCAAGTGGTCATCGTTCCTATCTTCTTTATTAAAATCTATAACATTGATTGACATAACTAACTGATATGCCTAATAGTATACCCGACACACAATAACACCCAATACATAATTTTGCTATTAAAAATGAAGCTGTTAGGATTTCCCTCGCATAAATGAAGTATGCGAGGAATGAAGGATGGAACAAAAGAATCTCTATTGCCTATTGCCTTAAAATCATACAACCAAAGAATTTTTGTCTAACAATATTTATAAGGCTACTTGTAATTAAGACCACAACGACACCGAGTACACAACTACCACATCAGTTTTTTTTTTTTTTTTTTTTTTTTTTTTTTTTTTTTTTTTTCAACAATTTCATGACTAATTTAAGGTATACAAGGAGACTGAGGACACCGCCAAAAAACATACTGCACTTAAACGAAAATATACCCCAGAAAATCTATTTGATAAACATACACTCACACACAACAATTAACGTCTTTGACATTATTTGTATTAACACTCTTCAAGTTAATAGTCAACTAACAAAATTATTGGTCAAAGGACCAATCCCGTAAGAGGTCGAAATCACAAGGAGAAGATCCGCGAAAAAAAAAGTATAGTATCTCAATCCGTGAAACCAACCATAGGACCATTTATTTAATTAACTCTAAATTTATACACTTGATTATTTTCGTATAGCTTGAGGATTTGTCAATTGACTATTAGACGTATCTTTCTTAGTTCCGAGCATTGCAAGTGGTCATCGTTTCTATCTTCTTTATTAAAATTTATAATATTGATTGACATAATCAATTGATATGCCCAATAGTATACCCAACACATAATAAGACCCCACACATAATTTTGCTATTAAAAATGAAGCGGTTAGGATTCCCCTCGCATGACATGCGAGGGATGAAGGATGGAATAAAAGAATCTCTATTGTCTATTGCCTTAAAATCATACAACCAAAGAATTTTTATCTAACAATATTCATAAGGCTACCTGTAATTAAGACCACAACGACACCAAGTTCACCACTACCACATCAGGTTTTTTTTTTTTTACAACAATTTTCATGATTAATTTAGTATATACAAGGAGATTGAGGACACCGCCAAAGAACATATTGCACTTAAATATAAATATACTTTACAAAATCAATTTAATAAACACACTCACACAGAACAAAAAGAGGATTCGGTAGAGTATAAGTTCGAGTTATGCATTTTTTGAACATGACTACGACCATGGCTGAGTGAGCACAATGAGTGACCGGTGCATGACCAAAAGATGACCAAGTGCATGACGATGCCACTAAGGCTGTTCTAAGATTTTCTAAAAATGCCACTTTTGTTCAAAAACCTTTTTGTTAATATTCAGTTATTCACTAAACAAGAATGTAGAGGTAGGATAGGAATTGGTTTGGAACAAAAAACGAGAAGGCAAAGATGAATGAGTAGTAGGGGTCCGGGTCAGGGCTATGTTGGTATGTCAAATAAATGGGCCGGCACCTGTTTAAATTGTCAGTCAAACTGGTCGGACATTTCATAGCACGCGCCCGCCACCTATTTTATTCTTATTCTTATTCCTCCCCCTCTTACGTCCCCATCATGCACCCCTGTCAACGTCTACTTCTTAGGCTTCTCACAGTGGCAACCCATATTTCATCATCTTTTCGGCTGTCATCTCAACTTTCTCTTTCTTCAACCCATATTCATCTCTCTCATCACAGTGGCAACCCATATTTTATCATTTTTTTTTTTTTAACACAAACACACATTTTATTAATAAAACGTAAAAACATTACATAAACGATACGATACGAAATAAAAACATTAAAAAAAAAAACTTAAACAACTAAAAATTAAACACGCGAACACTTATTTAAAAACTAGTAATTTAGGTTGGCGTTCCTTGATTTCCACTTTCATTCGCATAAGTTCCTCTTGTTGTCGTTCGGGCAAATTTGGGTCGATAGCCGAGTTGTAAAAAATCAATTCTTGATCCCGTTTGGTAGTTCTCAAGAGTTCCTTTTGTTCCTCCTGGCATTGCAAGAGCTTTTCTGTATATTCTAATTTTTTTTGTTTGATCGCTAGCTCTCGTTCCTTGATTTGTTTCCACGACTCATCACGCTCTTTACCTTTTTCCTTCTTTGCCCGTCTTGATTTCCACAAATCCGCTATTAGCCCACTCATGAATGATTTTGATGTTTCATGAGAGGAGGTGGATGATTTCCTCCTTGCTTTGTCACGACCTTGTGGTCGTGATTCTCTAGTATCATCCTCTGTTTCATCATCGTCATCATCCAAGTCTTGAAAATTCGAGGGGCCTTGTGTTGACCCCGACGTAGTTGTTGAACCCTTCACTTTATTTCGATCGCCCGATTGGAAAAGGGGTATCTCTTCCTTCCAGCTATCATGCCCCCTCAAAACTTTTCAACACTCCACCATAGTGAAATCTTGACCGTAATGCGCACGATACTCCAAAATAAGTTTTCTCTTTGATTGACTTGTGGTAATTGTGTTGGATATTCAAAAGATTGTGGACGAAAGCGTATGTGCCCTTGTTGTGGTGGTGTTATGCCGGTTAGTTCAAAGGTGTTTTGCGGAGAGAAATTTATGTCGGGTGCATTTTGGGTTAGTCGGGATCGTCGGTTTTTTGATTGTGGAGTGTTTTTCTTTGACATTGTGTGTTTGTTGATGTGAATTTGGATGAATTGTTTTTGAAATTGTGTGTTTGAAAGTGAGGTTGATGTGGGTATTTATAGGATGAAAAGTGGTAATGTTTTTTGAAAAAAAGTTTTTTTTTTAGCACCAAACGGTTACTTTCATTTTCAAAAAGTGGTAATTTGTGTTTGCAAACTTTGTGGAATATCGGTTGGAAAACCGATCGATATTGCATTTGTTGGACCGGCGATCGATTTCCCACATTGGGAACGATCGATGTTAATATCGATCGAACGTCTTGGTCGAACGTTTTTTTCCGTCCCACTGCTAGCAGCCTTATGTTTCTTGGAAGAGAGAATTGCAAAAATCGTCCATAAAGTTTGGCCAAATTGCACGTTTCGTTCCGAAACTTTAGAAAGTGCAAGGATCGTCCTTGTGAAAAACTTTTGGGGCAAAAATCGTCCCTGGCCTCTAACGGTGTTAACTCCATCCACTTTAATAGGCACGTGCATTGCACACGAGGTCTTTTTGGTCTTTTTACACCCTTTCTCTATTAAATCATCCTCCCACCCATTTTATAATCAAAAAAACCCACCCCACCCACCTTAATTTATTCTGTTTATAAACCCTGAACACCAAATCTTTCTATATCCTCAAAAGTTTGATATAATTAAAATTGAGTCCCGAAACTTGAAATCAAAAAAACATCAATTATGGTTACTGGATTACAGGTCTGGTACTTTCGTGAAGCTGGGAGTAAATTTAATCCACACAAAAAATATGGTAAGAACATGTGAATGAAATGAATATGTTTGGTATACGTAAATTTGTTTATCCTAATTAGTCGTTTTTTTTTTTTTTTTTTTTTTTTTTTTTTTTTTTTTTTTTTTTTTTTTAAACAGCTGATCATTCAGAAGTGTTTTCGATAAGGCTTTTTCATGGTGGAACTTTCACACCAAGTTCAAATCGTAGGTATTTTGGGGGTAATGTGCAGTAGATTGATTTGTTAGATATTGAACAATTTACCATTGACATAATACATTCAATAGTGAAGATGTTGAAATATGATCCAAGGGAAATAATGTATTATCACTTTAAGATACCTGATAAGACTTTTGACTGGGGACTTGGGGCTTTGGCTTGTGATGATGATATTGTTAACCTTGCCCAATATGTAAAAGATAATAAGGTTATTGAAGTTTTCATTGAACATGGTGAAACCACAGTTGAAAGTTATTACATGCCTACATTTAAAGAAAAAGTTCAACTTAAGGAGTTAAATAACAATGTTGATGTTGTGGAATTGGATGATGAGTTGCCTATTGTACCACAGACCACTAGAAAGAGGAAGTTTCTAGGGATGCCTAAGTGCAGAAAGACTTTAGCTCAAGAGTGGTTGGCAGATAATGAAGTTGGGCAGCCTTGTGGTTTAGGTGGTGATGAGAGTAATGTAGGTGGTGATGAGACTTATGAAGGTTGTGATGCTAGTGGCTCAGGTGGAGATGAGACTTATGAAGGTGGTGATGCTAGTGGCTTAGGTGGAGATGAGCCTAATGTAGGTGGTGATGATAATCATGTGAGTGATGGTCAGAATGATGTGGAACTTGTGGATGATGAGCACATTATAGACCAAATAGATGTCAGCATGGAAGGGTTTGGGTTTACATGCAATTCTGATGATGAAGGGGAAACAGATGGTGATCCTCATAGAACTGAAATGAATATCAATGAAGATGGTGATTCTCATAGAAATGAAGTTAATATCAATGAAGATGACATAGATGGTATTGACTATGATATGTATGAAAGTGAACTAGATGATGAAGACAGTGGAAGTGTTAGAAGAGCTGCACTTAGGAAATTGAGGAAAAAGGAAATTGCTTCTAATGAGGGTGGAATTGTGAACTTTTTCTTTCTAGGACAAGAATTTGGTAATAGGGATGAAGTAAAGGAAAGGATAAAGGCTTATTCAGTGGAGACAAGGAGAAACATATCAATTGTGAAAAATGATTTGGTTAGAGTGAGGGCTAAATGTCTAGGAATTGTTCCTACTAATGAAGAAGTGTCAAATGAATTTTTAACAGTGAATAAGATGGATAAAGTTAAAGATAAGGTATAGAAAGGAGATAAGGTCAAAAAGGGAGATAAGGGTAAGAATGTCATTTCAGAAGAAGAGGTAGGTGCCAAATATAAATGTAAGTGGAGTGTGTATGTATCCAGTACAGTCAATGATAAATGGAAAGTTAAGTCTTTTGAGCCAGAACACATTTGTCTACAACCAAGACAGGCAAAACATTGTACATCTACTTTTCTTGCAAAGCATGTGATAGATCTGTTACCCAAAAACCCTCATATCCTAGTTGAAGCACTTAAACACCAGATGCAGAAACAGTTCCAGGTTGGTATTTCTAGGCATAAAGCTTTTAGGGCTAAATCAAAGGTAGAGGAAAGTTTGAAAGGTGATGTTGTGTTGCAGTATGGAAGATTGAGAGATTATGCTATGGAATTAAAGAAAGCTAATCCAAACATAATTGTTAAGATAGATGTGTACAGGGATGGGTACAGGATTCATACAAACTAGAGACTTGGAAGAAACAATACACACATAAGATCAACCCTATCACTCGAAGACATTACCGGGAGAAGCATGCATGGCCATCTACCTTAATTCCACCAAAATCTCATCCACAAATTGGAAGGCCTCCCAAAAAGAGAAAGAAAAGTATATTAGAAGTTGATGAGTTGGTAAAAGGAGGAAAACTGTCAAAGAATAGTGGAACAAGTACATGTTCAAACTGCAAACAACAGGGACACAACAAGAGAGGTTGTAAGATGCCAAGGCAAGGATTGAGTGAAGCTGATGCAAGTGGGAAAAAGGCTGGTGGGAATAAAGGTAGTGGGAAAAAGGCTGTTGCAAGTGGAAATGGAGCTGGTTCAAGTGGAAATGCAGCTGCAAGTGGAAGCCAACCCAACAGGGCTACCCAAACCACCCAACCAAGTGGAAGTCAGTCTGCCAGGGTCACCCAAACCACCCAACCAAGTGGAAGTGCAAGTCCTATCAAAAGAACAAAGAGAACTGCAAACAAATACCTCAGCCCAACCAAGTAGCTTGCAGTTTCATTTTGTTGATGTATTAGTATGATTATCTATGTTTCATGTTTAAGACTTTGTTTGATGCACACTATTTCATGTTTACTCTTTGTTTGAAAACTTGAAACTGATGTATTCAGTTTAAGACTTTTATCAAGTATGATATAGTCACATAATGTGACAATTTTGTCAACTCTATTTGCAGTTTGACCTCTTATTGATATTTGGTATTTGACCATTTGATGTTTGATGTTTGCTTCTGATGTTTGACTGTTAAAGTCAAATTACCATTTGCACATAGAAACAACCATTTTGTGAATGCTTTTGATGTTTGACTGTTAAAGTCAAATTACCATTTGCAGTTTATGAGACTTATTGTTTTATGTTTGAAGTTTGACTCTTATTGTCAAACTACAAAAAATGTGACCATTTGCACATAGATACAACCATTTTGTGAATGCTTTTGATGTTTGGCACATACAAGTTTACAACAACTCTGTCTTTTGTATCTTCACAGAAAAAAGAGTAATAAAACTTACACACTTTAAATACTTTAATAACTTGATTTCATTAAACATTAAGAACCTTACATCCAAAATTCATTGACCATCATACATATTGGTCAATGTACAGGTTCAACTAATCAACAACCACAGATGTGGAGTACTACATCATCATAAAAACAAAGAAAAAAACCCAACTGAAAACTAGAAACATCTTCAATCTTCGATTTGCAGCTTGGAGCACATTCATTGAATCTTGAAGCACATTCCTTGAGTGTAGCAATCCGGGTATGATCTGAATTGAACATGGACACATTGGTGGATCATACCAATCAAAAAATCCACAATAAGTACCATTCTGCAAAAACTCATTGTTAACTTAAATCAAAGTATAATTACTTCAAATAATTGTTAAAGATGAATGCTTTTATAACTTACCATTTGGGAGCAACAATAAAACCTACGACCTGGGTTATGCGGAGTCCATGAACAACGAACCATACATTGGTTCCCATAAAAGCAAAGCACCATTTTTATTGATTTTGGGTTTCCCTAAAAATTAGGGTTAGGGTTGTGTGTGTATACGGTTTGGGATCTGTGCGGGCGGGGTGGGTTTTTTGATTATAAAATGCGTGGGTGGGTGATTTAATAGAGAAAGGCTGTGAAAAGACCAAAAACCCCTCGTGTGCAACGCACGTGCCTATTAAAGTGAACGGAGTTAACACCGTTAGAGGCTAGGGACGATTTTTGCCCCAAAAGTTTCCCACAGGGACGATCCTTGCACTTTTCAAAGTTCCGGGACGAAACGTGCAATTTGGCCAAACTTTAGGGACGATTTTTGCAATTCTCTCTTCTTGGAACCTTGATTTCCCGTTTTCCTTTTTAATTCAGTCATCAACGTATAGATTTTGGGGACAAGTTATATTGACCCTCCTAAAAACTCTATCCGAACCCTCGTTAATTTTTTTATTTTTTATTTTCAATTTTTTTTTTATAATTTTGTTTATATCAAAAAACTATAAACTTGAAAGTGCGGAATAAAAAATATAAGTTCAATATGTCAAACGCTTAAAATTGTCAGAAATACGAAATAGAAACTGACAAAAAACTATGTTATACTGAAATAAAAGAGGGGACAAATGGGGGACAAGATGACGAAAAGGACAACCCACCCCCCTCCCCCAGGTAGGAAGGGTTCGGTTAGGGTAACCCATAGATTGTTTTGGCAAAGGAGACATTCATAGATTGTAATCCCCATATCCACATTATTAAAGTTATATCAACGATATGTTTAAATTAAACAAGTTGACGAGACACACAAACTCTAACAAAGATTAAAACAAGTAACGAAACTATACACAGACGAGAATTTAAACTTGACACTGAATGTACTGGTCGATATAATTTATGTGTACGAGCTTACGATTAATAGGTTATTTACAAGCATGCTAACCGATACATGTTGGGAATTAAGTAGGGCCACGAAATCATTTGATAATATGTTACCAGAGAGCTTGTCTACTTTTCAGACTTGATTGACCACCAAGTGTCGCCGCATCTCACCACAGGGTCTTCAGATTAATTAATACTCAGGGCAGTGTACCCGATCGTGTGTAGTCTATCTTTTAAAACCGAGTGTCAAACCCAAAGAATAGATAAATTTTGCTAATTAACTTATAGAATAAATAAGTCTAAACGCTCTTTTTAGCCTTTCGTTTGGCTAAAGCAATTCAAAAATCTCAATTGTGCTTCGCATCTATGCGATTAATTAATTGAAAATTAATTAAAATGACAAAAAACACAAATAGCTTAAAATTAAATAGGATTATGATACATCAAATAATATCATCTTTTGGTTATCCGTATCTTATATTTATTACTTTGTTATGTTATATTTTAAAGATATTTGGTACTTTATTACTTTGTGTTTGCATTAGAGTATAAAACGAAACAATGAAACGGAGAGACGCGAGAAAATATCAAGTTTAAAGAAAAGGAGGAAAACTGGATTCAAGCCTTTTACGGCGTAGAGGGATCTTTGCCTCTACGCCATAGAGAAGACGAAGTAGGAACAAAATGCTATTCAAGAGCTTTACGTCGTAGAAGAATGAAGAAATCATTAAATTCTTAACGGGAGCTTTACGCCGTAGAGGGGTCTTCACCTCTACTGCATAGAGAGTTGAAGACGGCTAACCATTTATTAGACGAGAGCTCTACGACTTAGAGCTAAGTAAATCTTTATGTCGTAGCAGAAATTAAAATTGAGACATCTCAATAGTTATAAGCTTTTTACCACTTAGCCACCTTAAATGGTTTTTACAAAGCTAACTTATGTTGAAGAAGAACAAGCTAATGTAATTTATTGGTCGAATTCAAAATTCTAGACTAATCAAGAAATACCAAGACGTCAATATTATCTAAAGTTTATAAGATAAGACTTTCACGTTATGACAATAAAAATGACCCCTGCTGAAAGGTGGATTTAGTGATACTGGGCTAATTTATGTAATCAAGACTGAATCGTACATTTTTTAATTTTTATGGATCCACTGAAGGCCAGATGTAATAAACCAAGCCCAAATTACGCATAATGGAGTGGGTTACTTTTTCTGGAGTCCGATTCAATCGGCCTTGGAAGAATGGAAGTCATCTCAAGTGAAAAAGAAAAGAAAATCTTTTGCAGGGGACAGCTTATATTCGTTGTTGCGAGATATGAAAATGTAAATTTGGCAGCCAAATGAGTTAATGAAACCATTATCATCTTAAATGTTGACACTTATTCTATACTTGTATATATTATCTACAATTATTTGTCACATTAGTTCTACTTTTATATGGATGATCTTATTTAATAAAATAAAAAAAAAAAAAAAAAAAAAAAATGAAAGAATAGAGAGACGAGCATTAATTGGTTTATGAGTCGATCAATTGTCTTCGTATTCATGCACTGTAATATTGTAAGACTGACCATAAACCTTAATGGACTTCAGCCCACCACAAATGGGCCAAGCCTTATAATCCCATTGCCTAGGGTTAGGAAAATCCGAACCCGACGAGGAAATTCGAAACCCGAACTTACAAGGGGAACAACATCCCCCTCCTCCACCCGAATAATATAAACATATTGATATTTATCTACATTCATATAATTCATATAGTATTATGTTGGTATTGACGTAATGAAAAATATCCTTCTCTATTTATTATTATTATTATTATTATTATTATTATTATTATTATTATTATTATTATTATTAAAGATTGCAAAATTGTGATCAAAAGTTTAATGTATTATTTTCAATGTTGCAAAAAACGGCCTACAAGGCCTTGTAATCGCCGATTCCAAGCTACAAGGCCCTGGAATTTAGAGACATTTACAAAGAAGTCGGCCGATTAATCGGCGATTACAAGGTTTTGGGCCGATTAATTGGCTAAAAAATGCAACTCGGCCCTCGACCGCCTCAGGACCGATTCACGATTTTTGCAACATTGATTATTTTTAAGTTGTAATTTGTGACTGTATAATTTATCATTATTTATGTATAATACTATTTTTAAACTTTAATAATTCGCAATTAATTATTAATAGGTTAATTCTTCAATTTATTGTTGTTGGTGTAAAAATAATAATAAATATCAAATAGTGCAGTTTGGTTGAGAATCGCACTCAAAGAGGACACTCAAATAAAATCCTCGACTAGTACGGGCGGGTTTGGGGGAGCATTGCTCTCTAGTGGACTGCCTCAAATATGGATGACTTTGGTAATCGGATTTGGAGATGGGGATTGTCTCCCCGCCGCAAATCCGGCCCGTTGCCATCTCTACTATTGCCTAATACTCCACACAAGTCGGAAAGAGGAACATTAAAAGTAATAACAAATGAGTTGATGAAGACATTCGACAACAAGCGAAGACAAAGGGAAAATTTCAAAACTACACCCAAAATCGAATTTGTGTCCACTACTAAGTCATGAATACTCAAAATTCAAATTTGGTAACGCGCGACTCCACTAAAAATGTGACACGTGGCATGACAAAAAGTACTATTCTAATCATTTGGTGACACATTTGTCACATTTTGAATGGGTCGCACAGTCGCACAGCCGCCGGTCGAGCAACGTAAATGTGTGACCCGATTCAAAATAAGACAAGTGTGTCACCAAATGATTAGAATGATACCTTTTGTCATGCCACATGTCCAATTATGAATGGAGTCGCACAGTAGCACGGTCGCACATGACCAAAATTATAATTTGCAAACAACCTAACTTAGTAGTGGACACAAATTCGATTTTGGGTGTAGTTTTGGAATTTTCCCCGAATCTTCAAATAGCAGGAGCAAAAGCAAACGCACTAAATCTATAATCAATTTGTTGAACACATCCAAAAGAAAGCATATGCAAATCTTCAAACTACAACAAAGTTAAGATAGCAGTTAACCGACAACAACCGAGCATCGACATATATAAGAGGTGAAACACTCTACGAAAATAAACATATAGAAGAGAGCATGTTTTGAAGATAAAAAAGGAAACAAAAAAAATCATATTACAAAGAAATACGATAGTAAGAGCACAAGGTATCATGGCATTAAGTCTCACTACCCGACGTGTCAACACGCCATGGCACCGTATGTGCACCACGCCATGGCTTGAGACAACCCCTTGGCGTACGCTAACGCTCGGTTTTCCTCCTTTTATTTTTTGTTTTTTTTCTTCCTATATTAGTCGTAGGATTAGTTGTGTTTGTGTGTTAACTATGTGTTTCACAAAGAAACAAAAAGAAGAAGAATAGTGGTTCGGCTAACAAGTTTTTATTTTTATTTATTTTATTTATTTATTTATTTTAATTCTTAATATAAAAGTCAAAAGTTTATATAAATATTGATTATAGATTTTTAAATTTTACTTATATAAAATTTATAATTTTAGCTTTTAATGTATGAAAAGTTATTTGGTTTAAGAAATGGAAAAAAAAAATAAAAGTGTGAGTCTTAAAAGGATTGTTTTGGCTTGAGCGATGATGGAGGGTGATCTTGGTGGTTACACAAGTACAAATGAGACGACCTATTTTTTTTTCTAGACAATACTTTTGTACGACAACTTTTTCTTTTTTTTTTCAAAAAAGACAAAAAGTTCAAATTGTTATGTTAATTTTTTATTATTATTATTTTTTTTTTGCAAAAAAAGAAAAAAAGAAAAAAAAAAAAAAAGTTATCCTACAAAAGGTATGTTCTAGCAAAAAGTACCACCAATCTTTTGGACACGTGTCAACATTTCTATGCAGTAATATGGTCTAGTGGTCTATCAAGACCATTTTTAAAAATGATTGTTTTTTCAATGCGAATGCAATTTCAAAAAGTTGAAGATTTTTTGGCATTTTCTATAGGATTTAATGGAAAGAAGAGGCTCTGATACCATCTTGGAAGATGAAATTTGCATGTTAAAATTTAAGCATGATCAACTATATATAGCACATATGATGAACCATAAAACCTTAATAAACCTCAACCCAACACAAAAGATCGGAGCCTTATAATATATTGTCTAATAATTAAAACTTATTAAAAGCAAATGAGTCTACAGCCTAATAACGGGTAAGTCATTTATGCACTTTTGAAGAGTGTTGAGAACTTGTCAGTTGGCACTTATAATCGCCCAAACTTTAAAAGATAGTATTATTTTGGATCAGGAGTACCAAAATGAAGAGAATAAATTCACTAATTGTCATAGAGTAAATCGACAATTAGTGAATTTGCCCGACTGGGTCTATATGGTTAAAGGCAACGAAATGATGGAGGAGTTGAATTAACGATCTAATTCAATGAGTCATTAATATTTCGTTGCCTTGTTTACTTGAGATATCATAATCGAATGAATCATTTCTACATGTATTTTGGTACATTGTAATGGTCGTTGGAAAGGAATAAAATATATGAAATATGACAAAATGTCATTCCATGTTGGATTATAATAAAATAAAAAGAGAGTAGCCATGAAATGAAAATGGCGTTTATGAGTTTAAAGCTTACACAACAACTGACTGCCAGATCCGTCATAACAAAGGGTTTATGGATGTCGTTTTCGATGAAGAAGATAATGAAGATAAATTAACACGGGATTTTGGTTGGATCTTTGTTAAATAGATATACAAAGATTAATAACAAGGGTGTTCGGATTTGTATATTTGTGCATGTGTGCATGTGATGTTGAATTTTCTAATTATTGACATTTTTTTTTTTTTTTTTTTTTTTTAATTTTTAGATTGTGTTGAAAAGTAAAAATATATATGTAATATATCCACTCATAAACTTGGACTATGGATAAGTTTTTGTATATCTTTTTTAAATTAAAATAATTTAATATTCAAGTGTTTTTAATAAAGATTTTATTGTTTTATGAATTCATTTTTAATACCCTTGGGCTTGGGCATAAAATTTTAACTAGATATTAATTTTAAAATTGTTATTTTAAACTATATTGTGTTTTTTTTAACTAGCTAGGGTTTACATATAAATCACATTTATTTTAAAGTTTTAGTTTACTATATAGACATATAAGAATTTACTCTTAAAAAATTGTGATATAAGTACAACTAATAAATATTCACGAGTATTTCCTTATGTATTACGAGTAATATCTTTCATATTTTGTAAAAAGTTTTATTGGATGAAAGTTTTAACTTGTTCAGCTGACATAGATTGTAGAACCGTAGAGGGGGGGGGGGGGTGAATACGGTTTCTTAGGCTTTTTGAATATTTAAAAACTTTAAGCCGTAAGAGTCACCAAGTGGTTGTACAATAATCTTGTGGAAAACTAGAAGGGGGGTTGAATAGTTTACCGATTAAAATCTTTTTAACTTGTTAAGTTAGCTTTGAAACTTTTCGTTTGATCAAAGATATATGCACAAACACAATATATAACATGCAAGTAAATGAAAGAAACGATCAAACCACAACACGAGTATTTATCGTGGTTCGGCTACAAGGACTCTTTTTCCTTGACCTACGTCCACGCCCCGAGTATCCAACTCGAGAGTTCTTTCACTAGTCAACAAGCTCCTTTCACCGGCGGAGAAAACCTTACACGTCACTTATATTTTTACCGACACAAAGCTAAATGTCGAGTTCTTTTACAAGGGCACAACCACTCCCGTTATTTCTTTTACTAGGGTACAACAACTCCCAACACTCTTTGTATTTTGAGGACTAAAATACTAACCGATCACTACTGAAAATACACAATCAAATGAAGTGTAAACTACACAAGTCTACACATTGCTAAGCTAACAAGTCTTGCAATGTTGTGTTGAATACTTGTTACTTTTAGTAAGCTCGTGAATCTCTTTTCTACAAAAAGAAACTTCACATATGAAATGTAAAGAGGTTAGATGAAAGAATGAATGTGTGTGTAAAATGTAATGTCAAGTGATGAGCCAAAATTCAACTTGTGGCTCAGTATTTATAGCCAAAACCTTCTGCAGGTCTGGCGGATCAGGCGGACCCCTGAGAAGGGTTCCGCACGTGTACCTCCAGGGTACCGCCGGGCTTGCAGTTGGTTTTGCAATAAATCTTGCAAACCAAACAAAGTCACATCTCATTACTCTTGCAAACCAAACAATGTCACATCACATAATATCAAGTCAAACACTAAACTTGCAAGCAACATCAAAGTAAGTCAAACACATTTCTTTCCATAAATGTATAATGACAAAACTTGCCATAAATGTGATGTGACAATTCTATTTTTAGAAAATAAAAGATGTTGTGTTTTATGAAATGTAAAATGTAGCAAAAGTCTAGTTTATGCAAGTCTTTAAAACTAAGATTATGTTTTACTTAGAAACTAAAGTTTACATTTATCATTAACAAAACTTAGCGAAGATCGTAAAATATAAATAACGTTTTTAGGCGATATTTGTATTAACAATCTCCCCTTTTTTGTTGATGACAAAACATAAACATTGTTTTTAAATAACTCACAAAATCTTGGTTTTTAAGACTTAAAAAAAAAATAATATTAAACTTGTTTTACTTAAATTATGAAAATCATATTAAGTTTTGAAAGTTTAATATATTTCTCCCCCTTTTTGTCGAAACAAAAAATAGAGTAGCGAAGCGAAAAAAATGCACTTGCTCCCCCTTGCTTGTTACTCCCCCTAAAAGGAGTGCCAAGATAGGAAACATGGATTTTGGATCCTACAAAAAAATGGTTAGTTGGTGATATATATAAGCTTGTTGTTACCACACACATTGCAACCACAATGACAACATAAACATGATCAACCAACAATGCACGAAAGTATGTAGAAAGAAATATCATTCCAAGTAAAATTTTGACTTTTAAAAGTCAAAAGACAAGAAATGAGAACTATTCTTCTAAACAAAAACTAAAAAATAACCAAGAAAGAAAAATAAAATTCTACTTTCCTAAATTTGGGCAAACGGCCTCCAAGGATTGTCTAGGATTTGTTGGGGTGGGAAAGAGCATCTAAACGTTCTATGACGTGTTGGAATGCAAAACGGGTTTCATTTTGGAATTGGTTAAACAATGTTTTGATGGTTTCACCCATTTGCTCACAATTTGAGCAAGCATGGGGATGAGTGGGTTGAAATGGGTTGGTTTGAAGGTTGGTTGGTTTTTGGTTCTTGGGTGGAGGATGGATTTGGTATTGAGTCAAGCAAGGTGGTTTGAAATTCCATTGCTTGATAAAGGTGGTTCTCAACCATGCTTTGGATTTCCTCATATGAGGGGAAGAAAGTCTCAAAGGTTTGGGCTTGAGAATGTGGTGGATTTGGGTGATCATTGTTTTCAAAGTTTGGTTCTCCATATAGAGGACCATGGATATCATGGTAGATGGGGTGAAACAATAATGGTTTAGGTTGATGGTACACTTGTTGTGGAGGTTGAATGTGGTTAAAAAGGTTATCTTGGTCAAGAATTGACTTTGGTGAAAAAGGTGGTGGTTGTGAAGGTCTTGGTGGGAGATCATTAAGATCTTGGACAAAAGGGTGTGGTGATGTGGGAGGAGACCCAAATAGTTCCATTGGCTCAATTTTGGGTAATGGTGATGGTGATAAAGTTTTGGATGGTTGAGTTGGAGCACTTGGTGGAGTTGGGTCAATAGGTGATTTAGTTGGTGGTGGAGTGAGCTCATTTGGTTCATTGGGTGATGGTGATGGAGATGCAAGGTTCAAAAAGTGTTCACTTTTGATGGGTGATGTGAATTCATCCGAGGATGAGGAGCTTACGTTGATGGGTTGATTAGACCATAGTGGTTTAACACTAATCCGGGCGGTTTTCCGGATGGGTCTTGATGGTTGGCCGGTGATTGTTGACTTAGTCATGGTGAAAAATAGTGTTTATAAGTTTCAGAAATTGTGTTGAAGAAGGTGTGATTTGATGGTGTTTAGAATGACTTAATTTATAGTGTTGAAGGATTATGGAAAGGAGTGTTTGGATTTGATGATAGTCCATACAAAAATGGAGGTTTCTAATGATTTGGAGAACTAATTGTGGGTTGTCAAATCATAGAAGTTAATCCAATGAAAATGGTGAAGTGAGAAGACAAGTTTTGCACTAAATGCTTAGCGGTTTTAGTGGATGTGTGGTAGTATAAATCTCAGGGATTTCAAGGATCCCTTAAAAGGGTTCCTTCCTTTATGTTTGAGGGGTCCTTGAGATTGTTATGGCTAATTTTGAATTTTGGCGGGAATTGGTTTTGGTTAAGTTTATGGAAGAAGGAGTATCCTAGTTTGCTAAACACATTGCAAGTAACGGGTTTCTACCTAAAAGGATTGGATTTTGGTGTTTGGATGTTGAATTTGTGAAAATGAAAACAAAATTTCTGCAGGTTCCTGGCGGCACCTTCAGAATACACAAGCGGAACCCATTTGAGGGTGCTGCCTGGTCCGTTGGGCCAATTCTGGATTTCCCAGAATTTACACTGGCGGAACCCAATTTTGGGTACCGCCAGATCCGCCAAACCCAAAAAAGTTGGCAGTCCGCGTTTTTGACCCGCGAGACGATTTTCAAAATTTTCGAAAACTCCTAAAATCAAAGAGATAAGGCATTTCTGGTTGTGCAATGCAAAACATAGACACGTAAACATGCATTTCATAGGACTTTGACCTTGAGGTCGAGAATTTCACTATACTTAGTGAAAATATCATAAACTTAAAAATTTGACAACTTGCCAAGAGTTTTCTACCTGCATCAAAGTTAGATACTACATGTTCCAAATTGTATCAAACATTGTACTAACACACAAATTCATCACAAATATTGTTTAAACGACCAAATTTGTTCAAATAGCACCTAGTGCCAAACACTCCTACACACCCGCACTCATTGACGGTCGATCTTGTTCTTGAGCTTTCCAAGGAACCTCCCAAGATTCTTAAACATCCCCTTTGTTTGCTTGAACTCCTCCGACTCATTAGGAATATCCGGAAGTTGAGAAAGGTATTCTAGAGGAGGGAGCCTAGAGTTTGGCAAATTGTCATCTTCACTCATTGAGGAAGACGAAGATGAGGTAGGAGGATGTGGACTTTTCCTTGGGGTTTGTACACTCTCTTATCACTTAGTGGGACAAAGGTGTGTGGGATGAGAGAGTAGTTAAGGCGAAGACCGTTTGGAGTTGGTGGAATGGGTGAGATGAACCTAAAGAGATGGGTCAAGAGCATTCCATACGGCATAGCCGTTGTGCCATGCACGGGAATGTCGGCCATTCTCTTGGCCATGTAGTAGGCAAGGTCGAAGGGTTGCCTAACGGACAAGGAGTAGAGCATGTAGCAAAGGCAAAGGTTGATATGGTCACAGTTTCCTATTGTGCTAATGACATTGGCTCTAAGGACTTCCTCCCATTTTTTGAATTGGGGTTTGAGTTCGTTCATTTCCATTCCATATGGGTCCTTATCGACCTCATTCCCCAAACGGGTTCTCCTAGTGGTGGTGGTCCTAACAAAGAGGTGGTCACGAAGAACGTCTTTTGAGACAAGGGGTGTGTCATAAGGGTGGATACGGTCTTGGAGGTTGTCAAGAGTTGAGAGGGAGTGCAAGTCGGAATAGAGGCAAGTACCACGGTTTGGAACACCTAGGATTTGAGCAAACTCCTCAAGAGTGAGGGAGTATTGATGACCGCAAACCCTAAAGTTGATAGACATATGACCATAATCATCCGTGGAGAGGACGGAGGATGCATAGAACTCTAGAATGAACCTAGGACAAATAGGCTCGTCGATATTCAAAAGACACTCAAAGTTGATTGTGGCAAAATCGGCGTAAAGGTTTGTGCCTTCTAGGAAGGATGGGTCAATGGTTCTACCCTCATGGACATAGTGTTTTTCTAGGGCTTTAAAAACTTTTACTTGGTTTGGGGTAAGGCCTTTGGTTTTGTGGTGTTTTGGTAGGTACTTAATGGTGTCCTTGTGGTCGTAGTGGGTTAGAGGAGGCATGATGATTCCTAGAACAACAAAATTTCACATTTTAGTTTACGTAAACCACTATTATTATGTGGAAGTTCTAGTGTGTGCCTATATGAAAACAATGTGGAGGTGCGGTTATCTTGACTCATTTTGATGCTTCAAAATCGTTTTATGCAAGTTTTGTTATAAAACAAAAGATAACCCCAAACGCTCCTAGTTCAATGTAGCTTCGTTTGAATGTACCCGAAAATACATATTTGTTGTGTATTTCCTTTAGCATTCAAGAGACATTATGCAAGTGATGTTTTAAACATAACGTTTTGATTTTGTATTCTCAATGTGAGACGAAAAAATATTTGTCCTACTTGTGAGAAATTTTTAGAAGGATTTGACATGGGGTGTTTTAGCAAATATGCTTATACTAATTAAAGATGCAATTCCTAACTATGGGAAACATGATTAGTTTTATTAAACACCTAATTCTTATGCATGAGTTTTTCAAGTTAATGCATAACCCCAAGTTTTTGTTTTTGTGCAAGAAATAGAATTCCTAGACTCAGATCAGGATTGTAATCATGTTTAGAATACTTACAATGATGATTGAATTGCAATGTAAATGGATGGAAGACCAAGAATTCGTAGGTATGGATGGATGGTAAAGTGAATAGTAGCAGTTTGAAAATGGTGGTATGAGATAATGGGTGTTTAATATAAACAAGGAAAATGATTCTGCAGGTCGACGGATACGGCGGAACCTTGAGTTGGGTTCCATCCGTTATGGCTGAGGGTTCCGCCGACCCTGCTGAGAAAGATGGTTTTGGATTTGTTTTGATTTTTGTGATTTTTGTCTAATGTCCAGAACTACAATGTAGGTTCCATGAGTCCTAAGCCTAGCCTAAGAAGATTAAAAGGTTCACGTTTAAGAGGTTTTGTGAGAATATCGGCTATGTTGTCTTCGGAAGAAACTTTCTCAATTGAGATATTTCCTTTTTGAACGTTGTCACGAAGGAAATGATGACGGATTTCAATAAGTTTGGTATGAGCATGTTGAACCGGTTTTTTGCTAAGATCAATGGCACCTTTGTTGTCACAAAGAATTGTGATGTCGTTGAGTTGAATTCCGTAGTCGACAAGAGCTTGCTTCATCCAAAGAGCTTGTTGACATGCCTTTCCGGCCGAAACGTACTCGGCTTCCGTTGTTGAGATAGCAAGGGCCGTTTGCTTCTTAGAGAACCATGAGGTGAGACAATGTCCAACAAAAGTACAAATACCACTTGTACTTTTTCTATCGACATAGTCACCGGCATGATCTGAGTCGGCATACACTATGGTGTCTATTCCCGTTCGTTTGGGATACCATAAACCTAAATGTGTAGTACCCTTAATATACCTAAAAATCCTTTTAACGGCTTCGAGATGGGTAGTTTTAGGATCTTCTTGAAAACGAGCACATAGACAAACACTAAACATAATGTCGGGTCTACTAGTTGTTAGGTAAAGTAGACTACCAATCATACCTCTATATTTAGTACTATCTACGGATTCACTTTCCTCATCCTTGGTGAGTTTAGTTTCCGTGGACTTGGGAGTTTTGATAGGTTTCGAATCTTCTAGTCCAAATTTCTTAAGCATGTCCTTAATATATTTAGATTGGTTAAAGAAGATACCATCTTCTAGTTGTTTGATTTGGAGTCCTAGGAAAAAGTTGAGTTCTCCCATCATACTCATTTCAAACTCGTCATGCATGATTTTTGAGAAATCCACACATAATTCTTGACAAGTTGATCCGAATATAATGTCATCAACATAGATTTGGACTATGATAATATGTGAGTCTTTCTTCTTAGTGAAGAGAGTATTATCAACTAAGCCCGTGGTATACTTATGGTCAACTAGGAATGTTTTAAGTCGATCATACCATGCTTTTGGAGCTTGCTTAAGTCCGTAAAGAGCCTTTTTAAGTTTGTAAACATGATTTGGTTTTTCAAAATCGATGAAGCCCGGTGGTTGAGCAACATACACTTCTTCATTAATGACTCCGTTTAGAAATGCACTTTCGACATCCATTTGAAAGAGTTTAAAATTGTGTGCACATGCATATGCAAGTAAGATTCTAATTGACTCGAGCCTAGCAACCGGAGCAAAAGTTTCATCGTAGTCAATGCCTTCT